>OMLP01017722.1:0-17736 GCA_900302685.1 Spondyliosoma cantharus | reverse complement strand
TATTTGAGCTTTATTTACCATAGTTTCAGTTTCTTACAGTCATTTATTGATCATTAGAAGAAAACAGTGCCTTAACTAAAGTCAAACCACATCGGTTCACATCTGGTCGCTACTACACACTTCCCTGGATGTTCTCTGGAGTCTTGTGGAGTTTGTAGGTGGCTTCCTCGATGCTCTACTCCCATAGTTAATACATCAGACCATTTAAAGCCACGTCACTATCCAACCCCAGTAACATTAGACCAGCTATTGAAGCTGCCAGGACATAGCATCTTTATTTCCCACTGTTAGACCCTTATTACAGTCTTATTAGACCTACTTGCAGGGTAATTTGTGGCACATGACTACAGAACTGCATTGTACTTCTCACTGTAGACCCTTATTAGACTAGAAGCGGCAGCCAGAATCAACAAAAAATGAAAGCTCCTTGTTGTAGATATAAATAACTATTTAAACAGTAATTCAACAACCAGAAACCAATAGTTAGAGAAGGGGAAAATGTAAATTAATTAATTAAATGTAACTCAAATAAAACATTTTTGAGGACATAATAAATACTAGGTAGGGTTTTGGCAAATAATACACAAAATGCAATGCACAGTTATCACAGTTTTCAATTTTCTGACTTTATTTTCTCTTTCTTCCTCTCTAGATATGATAGAGAGAGCCATCATCAACACGTTTGTTGGACATGATGTGGTTGAGCCTGGGAACTACGTTCAGATGTTCCCCTACCCATGTTACACAAGAGACGAGTAAGAAATGGACTTTGTCATGGTTTCTTTTTTGTTGTTCTGTTCATGTCATAATGTTGAGCATGACAGTAGCCAGACATGGAAAAGAATATGTATCATACAGATATTTAATATTCCATTTGAAACATTGTGTATTTCAAAGAGTTTATAAAAATTGTATTATTTGTGCTTGATGAATATATTTAATAGGTGTTACACATTTGAAATTCTGAAGACCGATGCAGTTGATATGTAGTGTGGTCTAAACATGTGTGTATTTTGTACTTAACTGATACCCCATATTGTTGTTGATGTTTTTCAGTTTTCTGTTTGTGATTGAGCATATGATGCCTCTGTGCATGGTGATATCCTGGGTTTACTCAGTAGCCATGATGATTCAGCACATTGTGGCTGAGAAGGAGCACCGACTCAAAGAGGTTAGACTGTCTGATAATCTGTCTGTTGCTAGTCACCACTACTATGTTGTTTAGTATTGTTATTATGATCATTTTTAATTATACGATTGTTGATATTCTATATTTTCCCTGCTGTCAACAAATCACGTGTGAAGAGCCAAACCAATACTGAATGTGTCCTCCTGACAGGTGTTGTGCATGTACTAGCCTGACGCATCTTCTTCCTCTCAATTATTTAATCAAAACCACATCAGTGAGACACACGGTGACACACACTGTGACATCTCCCTTTACCGCATGAACACACAGCAAAACATTGTTTCTCTAAATAGCATCCATTTGTCCACTTGCAAGGCTTGCCAAATACCTAAAGAGGCCAGGTAGAAGCCCACCATATCACCCCCTGAGTCATCTAAGGAGACAAAAAAGTTATATATATGATATATTATAATATAGCAATAATATAATAGCAAAACATGTATAATATGATGATGATGATCATCATCATAAAAAAGCCACTGCTGCACAGATATTTACCAATTAAATCACATTATTTTAGTGTGAAAAAACAAGAGACACACACAAAACCTCAGACATACTACCACTCAAAGGTTTGGACATTGTCATTTAGAAAGTTCCTTATATTTGAAAGAAAAGCAGAGTCCTTGCATCTAAAATAATGTTACAATGATGAAAAATACAGTCTTTACATTATTAACGCAGTAAATGACTATTTTAACTTGACTTGGCTGATTTGGTAGAGTAAAAAGATCCTTGCCACCAATAGATAACTAAACAAACAAACCTACGGTGGCCCACTTTAATAATGGATTTGTAGGACAAAGTAGTTACAGATTCTGACTCGTCACTATCATGTAACTCCCTCAGGTGATGAAGATGATGGGTCTGAACAATGCCGTTCACTGGGTTGCTTGGTTCATCACTGGCTTCGTCCAGCTGTCCATTTCTGTCACCGCTCTGACAGCCATCTTGAAGTATGGTCGGGTATTGCTCCACAGTGATCCCTTTATCATCTGGCTCTTTCTCACCATCTATGCTGTGGCCACCATCATGTTCTGGTGAGATCTCATTGAGTCCCTCTCTTTATGTGATGGAAGGAAACACTGTGCTCTCACCACAGGCTGAATGCATCTTCAGTCCTCAGTCTAGTGCGTTTACATGCACAGCTTAGATATGTCTACATAGGATGCGTTCAGGCACAGTACTTAGTGTAGGTCGAGCCTTTGTCGAGGGATTGCTAATTTTGACTTTTTTTTTAATTTCATGAAACTACTATATGATAAAGAATCTAATGTGACTTCCCTTTGTTTTCCAGCTTTTTGGTGTCAGTAATCTACTCTAAGGCCAAGCTGGCTTCAGCCTGCGGAGGAATCATTTATTTCCTCAGCTATGTACCCTACATGTATGTGGCCATTAGGGAGGAGGTGGCCCATGATAAGATCACTGCCTTTGAGAAGTGCATCGCAGTAAGACCTTTTCTCTTTTTTCAGACGTTTTCATATGAATCTGAAAACATTTGGGGTCAGTTTGTAAAATGTGCCACTTATATTATTATAAATAACCCAGATGATACTAGGTGAATAATCACTGCTTTATGTGTCTCCTTCAGTCTCTGATGTCCACCACAGCTTTCGGTCTTGGCTCCAAGTATTTTGCGCTGTATGAGGTAGCAGGTGTTGGCATCCAGTGGCGGACCATCAGCCAGTCACCGGTAGAAGGCGATGACTTTAACCTGGGCCTATCCATGATGATGCTTATTATCGATGCTGGTGTGTACGGTGTGCTAACCTGGTACATAGAGGCCGTGCATCCAGGTATGAAATCATTACTTTCCCAATCCTCACCCTCCTGTTGTTATATATATTTTCAGATAAAGCAGTTTGTTACTTAGTTAGTTTGAAGGGTGCTTCATCGGCCAATCGAGTTCTCCTTAGTTAATTTAGTACGAGAGAATTTCAAAATGAAGTTCGCTTTTAACACGTGAAATAGAAAGGAGCCGACGAGGCAAAAAGGAAGTAAAGCGCTTAAAACTTAAAATGAAATGAAGAGTAGAAGTTAAGCGTAGAGATTTAAGAGTAAAAGTGTAGAATGCATTCAGAGAGAGATTACCTTCTTTTTTGTCAACTCTGATAGGGCGTTGGGAGGGGGGGATAACTAAACTAAACTAAGATTTTAATGTTTAAAATCGTGTTTCACCTTTCCCAGAATATCACCATGGCTTAATGTGGACTGTCTTAAACGCAAATCAAATGAGTCATTAAATCATTAACATTCAAAAATAATAGTCCTTGCTTAAACACTTACACACACTTGATTATACAGTAGAAATAATTACAACACATTTTCCTTTAATTCTAGAGAAAGTTCTTCAGTCTCTGGTTTTTTACATCTGGGGATTCAATTGTGATCAATTGAACCTAACTTGACCCTTAAAGGAAAAGTGTGACTGTCCCTGGGTGGCAGTTGTAAATCCAATCATACAACTTATGAGGGCCTCTCCAGATGTTTTCGATATGGGAAATAGCAGATCTGTGAAGTGTCCAAAGTGAAGTCTTTATTACAAAGAAAATAAAGTTCTCCTGGCCAGAAAGAGATAGTTTGAGACTATCTTGTGCCTCCTGGTACAAAGGGTCACAGGGTCAGCTATGCTAAAAATGTTTACCTTGCAGAGAAACAAGGCCTCAATTTATATCTCAGAGGAGAGGCATGGATATGTAAGATGTACACAGTGAGCAATTTAAGAAGATGGTTTGTCTTACTTTGAACTGCGCAGGTCTGTCCAGAGCTTAGAGCTCCGTAAGGACACACAGCAATGGAATGCAATGGATGGAACCTCTTCACAGCGAGCCATGGTGGCAGTCTCCTGGATTCAACATGTGGTTCAGTCAAAGGGGTCTCTTTCTCCTGCAGCGGTCTGGTGTTGGAAGTCTGCCAGCAGACCTCAATGATTGTAGATGTTAGACCTGGCAGACGGGCTGTCTGTTTTGGGTCTCCCTCTCAGCTGGTTGATGGCAAAATATTAATCCGGTGTTATTGGCTTTGCCAGATAACTAAAAAGATTTGCCGCTGGCCGAATGACACAAAACAAAACTTACAAAAGACTTCAGAAGAAAAATGCAATGCTGTATAAAACGTTCTAATAGACCCATTTGGAGTTGAAATCTGGCAGCAAAACAAAAAGGTAACGTTAAGTATAAGTAAACAAAAAGATGAAACTAAAAGAAAATGGACGGCAAAGAAAACGACAAGGGAACAGATGGCTGGAAAGGCAAAGAAAGAGTTGTTTGCGGTTGATTTTATGAAAAGAGGAGATGGGCGTGGATATGATCAGTCAACCAGTCTCCTCCTTCAGAGTGTACTCTTTTCATTGTTTGAAACGGTTTGGAACATTAACATTTCTTTCACTAATTGCAATGAGACATGTCCTGATTACTTACCTTACACATGTAGCAATATGGAAGTAAATACCCATACATGGTCAGTAGATGGCAGTATTACCATGTTGCAGTAAAGAGCTGAAATAAATTACTCAGGCTTGGAAAGTGTTAGAACAACAACAAATGAATAAAACAGTCACTTCATGCAGATTTTAAAGGGTACTGCAGAGGTAGAAGCATTTACTGTTCATTTAAGTTGGAATGCAGGAAGATTTATGATCCTAGTTGACTGCTCAGCCTCCCCTGTAAAGAAAAGGGGGGTAAACTTCAAAGTCCCCTTTGCTTGTGTCAGGGCTGATACAGATAGAAATTCACACTAGGGTGTCACTTGCAGTCCGTTTGATGTCAGTAATAACAACCATTAACCAAACAGTCAATACCAATTCAAAGACAAGGTCTGACTGCAGGACAGGTTTCATCTCTGTCCTGTGGGTGTGACAATATTGTCCTTTTGGCCAATGTAATCCTACCAGACCTGTATTGTAAATTACCGTAGTTTGAAATGTTAAAAAAGTTTTTCCTTGTAAGTGTGAAAGCCTCTCCCTTCTGGATCGCATTATTAACGATGCGATCCAAAAGGGAAGGAATTTTTTATGGCTGCTAAATTGTTTGAATGTACCTATGATGACATGGCCGTGGAATGCAATCCTGCTGAGCTGTTTCCGTTACAGTATTATAGTCATTATTCTGAAATATGCCATTCTGCATCAGTAGTACTTCAAGTATAATTTAATGCAAATACTTTTGTACTTTTACTCAAGTAAAAATGCATGAGACTGTTTTTAGTATTTATACACTGTGTCATTGCTATATATTGCTTTCTAATACAAGATCTTGTTACACATCAAAGCTGTTCTTGCTCAGTGAGCGCATGAAATAAACTGGTGGTCTCTATTCTTCCTCTCATGCTGTAGCTTAGAGCAAATGTGTTTTCCCTCTCTTACAGGAATGTATGGGCTGCCCCGCCCATGGTACTTCCCTCTCCAGAGGTCATATTGGTCAGGCAGTGGACGCTCTGAGACCTGGGATTGGCCGTGGTGTGGAGGCAGTTCTGCCAGGCTCAGTGTGATGGAGGAAGATCAGGCTTGCGCGATGGACCAGCGGAAGACTGGTACAGACAATAGATCATTTAGCATCTACCATCGACCATGTTTCACTTATATGCAGATTTTCTTTTTCTACAAAAACACACTCTCCTCTTACTCGAATTGATTATTTAACTTCTGACTAAAAATGATGAAACTTGTATTTCCGTTCACCTTGTGAACTTTTGTCTATATCACAACTTTGATTATTTACCAATAGGGGTGTGAATCTTTGGCAGACTATTACAATCTGATTCTTAGGTGTCCGATTCTATTCAAAATGGATTTTTGATTCAAAAGTTTGTTCTGTAGATTGTGCAGGTGCTGAACTGCCCTTGAAGTTGAGTTCCTCGTTTTTCATTCCATCAAGATGACCATATTAACTTTGAGAATATAGACGTTTGATGTTGTGAATGATGTGAATTGATTCCTAATCATAGATCACTATTCCTTTTTGAAGCAATTTTTACCCCGCCCATATTGGCCAGCCAAATATGTTTGTTTGCTTTGCTTTCTGAGAGCTGCAGCTGGTTAGCTTATCTTAGCACAAACTCTGGAAACAGATCAAAACAACTTATTGAAGGCTAATATGATTGATTTTGTTGTGCTTGTAGCAGTAAAAAATACATTTAAATGATTAAACATCCCGGTTCCGGTTGCTCTGGACCATCCTCACAATACTTTGTCAACAGATTTTGTACAGACTATTCCTTCAGTAGAAAGTAATTCCAATGGGATCAGTCCGCAGTGAGGTCTGGAAAATCAACAGGGACATTGTTTTATGAGCACAACAAAGTAAGTTCCATTCAATTCCATTGGGGGGATGAAATTACATTTTTACTATAAGAATTTTGTATAATGGACCTCACCATGGAACCTCATATTGTAGCTTTCATTAACAAAAGTCATATAAATAAATGGTGGTGACAGGGGACCTGGGGGAAAGACATTACATCTGTGCTCTGTGTCATTTGACCCTTTTGACCATTCTGAATAATATATGTGTGTGTTGACGTACACACTCTAGTCCAGCATAAGTGACCACAAAATGATCAGGTAAGAGAGAGTGCTATTAAAAAACTAAAAATCATAGTGAGTGAGAGAGGTGGAGGTTTCTTTATATCTGTTTTTATATTTAAGAAATATCTTCCTACACCACTTATTTCTCCCTTTCTCATTTCTCCTCTAACCCCAGAGGAGATGCGGGGCATAGAGGAGGAGCCGAGCCACCTGCCATTGGTGGTGTGTATAGACAAACTGACCAAGGTGTACAAGACCGGCAGCAAACTGGCTCTCAACAAACTGAGCCTCAACCTCCATGAAAACCAGGTGGTCTCCTTCCTGGGACACAACGGGGCTGGAAAGACCACAACCATGTGAGGAGGACTAGTGTGTTTATTTGTGCATGTGTGTGATGATACAGTACTGAAGATCAGCGTCGATCTGAAATACTGTTATATAAAAAAGACTTAATGTTATCCAACTGTGATGTGACCATCCTATAGTTTTATTCTTCAGCTGACGTGCCCCGTTAAACTTCTCTTTAAAGACATGCCATCCCACCTTATATACACTGATTACACTAGTACAATGTTTTTTCAGAATTCAGAGTTAGTATCACATGATGGTTCAGATTCATTAGGTTTCATTCATTTTCAAGCTAAAAGTATTGCTGAGCCTTTTTGAGGATGTCCCTTTTCATACCCAATCATGATCCTATCCCCTGTTACCCATGAACCTGTTTACCCGTGGAATGGGAATGGGAATGGGAAACAGGTGTTTTTGGAGTTCCAAAACTTTTCCAGTATTTTGCTGCTCCCGTCACAACTTGTTTGAAACGTGTTCCTGCCTTCAAGTTCGCAATAAGCAGATATTTACAAAAATCAATTAAGCTGATGAGGTGAAATATAATGTCTTTGTACTCTTTTCAATATGTCCGCAAGGATTATCAAATTATCAAATTAGAGTAAAACACAAGTCAGTTAAAATGTACTAAACATTACTGTGTTTTATTTAGAAAGGGGGTGAGCATATGGTGTACATGATGTTACGCTTTGTAACATCATCTCCTGAGCGGAGAAAAGTTGTGGTTGAAAGCCATTGGCGGCCATGAAGGGGGTCATACCTGTAGCAGACCTGTGTGGAGCATGAGCCAGGGGAGACCCAGGACAACCGGGGAAGAGGGTAAAGGGATAAGGGAACAGCTGTACAAACTCTTGATAATTTCCCAATGTTATCATGTGATGGGTCTAATGCGATGGGTTACAGTGGCCAGTCGCCACCCATCAAGGGCATTGACCGTCTTGGGGGCGTATAGAGCTTCGATGGGGAGGCGTGTCTGTTCAGCCAGAGCGGCGTCAATGAAATTGTCATCAGCTCTCCGGTGATGTGAAACTCTGCCCTGCCTCTCACCTCTACAGGCACAACAGACAAAAACAGACACCCAAAACACACAAGTCCACCACATAAGTTGGCAGGCCGTTACACATGAACTGCCACTCTGCAGCTTGCGCATTATCACTTATAAATACACAACGGCCTTTGTCAATAATCCCTTTATAGAATTGATTGCAAAAGAACACAAAACTTTTGTTCAATTAAACAATAGCAAAAAAAAGGGCTTATAAACGACAGCTGTATGGACCCTGATGCTTCCTTTGAATAAAGCATCATCACGTCAGACGACACTGAGATGCTTAAACAATATAAACTTACAAGCGACTGCTTCCATAAACACAGTAAAGTGAAGAGATGATATATATAGTTTCTGTTTAGTGCACAGGTACACAACGCTTTGTTGCAAGGAGGTGGTGTTGTTAGTACCTCTGGAGAGACAATCAGTGAAGTAGTTCTTGCACCTGTCTGTCTGAACAGTATTCTGAGAGGAAAACACGGTGCATCTGTGAGCTGTTAATGAATGAATTAAGATGTTTAGATCGACAGTTACATTTTAAAAAAAGGTATTGGTTCCTCATTAAGAAGTCTAGCTTATACTGATGCATTAGGTACGCTGCAGAGGTCCATGATATTGATGCATGCAACATACAGATCTTGCTTGAATTACCTGATACCAATGCTACTTCTATTGACTGCCTACACTGAATTGTGATAGGTCCATCCTGACAGGCTTGTTCCCACCCACTTCGGGCTCTGCCACCATATATGGTCATGACATCCGCACGGAGATGGAGCGCATACGTCAGAACCTTGGCATGTGTCCACAGCACAATGTCCTGTTTGACAAGCTGAGCGTGGAGGAGCACCTGTGGTTCTACTCCAGACTCAAAGGCATGGCTGAAGAAGACATACGCAAGGAGATGGACAAGTCAGTACAAGTGCACTGCATTTCACTTAATCCTTCAGTCGTTTGCTTGTGGCATTCAGACGGATATAATAAAACATTACAAGTAAAAACAACTTTGTATACAATTTGAATACAAAAATTCTATTCTCAAATAGAAGCTGGGTGTTCACTTACGTCAGTGCTTCTTAAAGTTTTGCGGGAGGAGGGATACAGCAGCCACAGACGTAACAACAGCTTTAGTAAATTGAGATATTAGTATTCTTTACTTAAAGAATAATAATAATAATAATAATAATAATAATGCTAATTATAATGATGATACTAATAATGATACTTATTGTTGTGGAGTGTCGATGAAGAAAACCCAGAGACACCGATGACTTTGGTTGAAGAAGTCTATATAAACATGAATATGGAGGAACAAAATAACAGCACGACTGTTTACACAGTGCATTGTGCAGTGCACGTTAATCCTCCCGAACTTTCTTTAGTTTTCTCTCTTTCTTTAGGTTAGTTCTTCTCACCTCTGACTTAGTGAGGAATAGAAAGAAAATGGGTGGAAGACAGTAAGCCTGCTACTGCAGATAGATCACATGCCATCCTATGAGATCACACTGTGTCTACAGCAGCTTCGACCTGCTAAGTTTGCAAAGACCATGAGAGATATAAACTCAGAGATCAGACGTCACTATGCCAGCATTCATACCTTATCAAGCCTAACCTTTATACAGGGTACGTACAACATCTTATCCTGTGGAGCCAGAGAGTTCTGGGCCGTAGATTTTTCTCCCACACTCCCCATGCTTTCATTCACTCATTATTTCCAGTTGCTTTCACGTTGGCATTTTTACTATAAACTACTGTAGTTGAAGCTCAATGGAATATATTAAATAATTTGGATTACTGAGTGAATGAAGATTTCTCTGTTAAACAGAAAAAAACTGGGAGCAGCAGAGTGGTAAATATGACAGGACACCAATGTTGCACTGATGAAATGTAGATTATACTGGCTTCATTGTATTAACGGTGCAGATAACAGGTTATACAGAAGCTTCTACAGCTATAGTCATAGACACTGATATAGTTGGTTGTATCATCTCTCCAGCGATAAACACTCTTCTCTGTGTGTGTTTGTGTGTGTAACCAGAATGATTGTTGACCTGGAGTTATCCAACAAGCGCCATAGCTTAGTGCAGACGTTGTCCGGCGGGATGAAGAGGAAGCTGTCTGTGGCCATCGCCTTTGTAGGCGGCTCCAGGGCTGTCATCCTGGACGAACCCACAGCGGGCGTTGATCCCTACGCTCGCAGGGCCATCTGGGACCTCATCCTCAAGTACAAACAGGGTGAGTGAAGGCTTAATACTAGAGGAGAATTTTGCATTATGCTCCAGCAACTATTTTCAAAAGTTCTCATTGCCCTCTATGAAAGGCTGTATCCCAATTCAGGGGCGAGTCCTTCGGAGAGGCCTTCAAAGGCCGCGTCAACCGTTGCTAAATGGGACGTTCTAGCCTTCAGAGCATTTCCTGGTTGCGTCACCAGATGTTCCCTCCCTTACCCTTACATCACGATTTCTGCCGCCCAGGCCCGCGAAGTGACGATCTACGCCACGCGATGTCGCCATTTTCTTTCTTTATTTATTCTTTTTCGGGCGTGCAAAGAATCTTGGGATATGGGAGGCCGTGAAGGATAGTGGCGGTGCATCCTCCAAAAAGAGGGAAAAGGTGCATTTGTGGGGTGCATTTGGAGGAGCCTTCAAATTGGGACAGCCTTCGAGTGGTGTTGTGATGTAATTGGCCTTCAAATGCGGCCCTCGAAGGATGCCGCCCCTGAATTGGGATACAGCCTATGATTCTTTGTCTTATTATTATCTGCGCTTACTTCAGCAAAACTGCTTTAACTTCAGGCATCTCATCTCTCATCTGTATAAAGCTTGTCCCTCAGTAATCCACATCATTGCACATCAAAGAATTCCTTGGCTTGGTCTTAAATGCAGAGGACGAGGCCGCCTGTGGTCATCCTCTGCATAAAGACGAAGACACACTTAGGCCTTGATCACACCAAGTCTCATCACCACAGATGCAGCCGCTTCAAAAATGTTTGGAAATGCGTCACACAGCATGCTGCACCTGTGGGGCACGGCTTTGTGTGCAGCTGGGTGATCTACTGTAATTAAAGGAAAAATTGAGAATATTTCCAACGTGCAACGCAAGAGTGCATACTAGGTGCCTTTTTTCTCTTGTTGGTAATTGCACAGTCCATATCAAGCTGTTCAGTGGCAGTACACTTCCTGTCTTTTTTTGTTTTGACGTTAACTGTCATGCAGACCAACTGCTGTATTTGTGTCGAGAGTATTTGAGTGTGTGTTCTGCCTCTGCCCCAGGCCGTACAATTCTGTTGTCCACCCACCATATGGATGAAGCAGACCTTCTGGGAGATCGCATTGCCATCATCTCACATGGGAAGCTCAAGTGCTGTGGCTCGCCTCTCTTCCTGAAGAGCACCTATGGAGACGGATACAAACTGACGCTGGTCAAAAAGCAGAGTGAAGGCCGAGGTGTGTGTAGGCACATATGTATGTGTGAGTCCTAAGTGGCATGTGTTCTCGGTTTACCCACCAGTGAGGCTGTTGGACTGTAAATCATCAACATATTTAAATAATTCAGATAATTCATACATTTCTGTATTTATGGTTGTTAATGTGACGAATGTTGAACATGTTTTTATTCAACACTGCATTGTAAAACTGTGTGTGTCAGTTATTTGGTAGCCAGAACTGAGGACCTAAACTTGTGTGTCAACGTGTGACTAACAGTGTGTTCCACATCTGATGATATTATGATATTAAATGATTTAATAAGATATTTGTACTAACAGATTAGTAATTTAGCTGACTGCAGCTGAAACCTACACTTACAGTATTTAAAAGAATTCCTACTTCTGCTTCTTTATCAAATATAATGTGTTCTGATAACACAGTATTGCCAGTGGTAGAAGAAGTGTTCAGAGTTTGTAGTGAAACAAATTTATTGAAATGTATTGAACATTTATGGTACAGGATATTCCTGTTTAAAACCACATTGACTTCATAATTACAAATCCCCACGATTGACTGTGTTTTTCAGCGGCAGAACTGTTTTCTTTTCCTTCCCTGTCTGACTCTTTTTTATTGCACCCCGTCCTCTTCTGCTCCTTTCATCCTTCAGGCCAGGGCAGCCAGCTGCAGCCTCCTTCGTCTCTGTCCCCGTCCTGCTCTCTGTCGCCTTGCTCAGAGGCCCGGGTCACCCAGTTTATTCGCCAGTTTGTGGCATCGTGCCTGCTGGTTTCCGACTCCAACACTGAGCTGTCATATGTCCTACCATCTGAGGCCGTCAAGAAAGGCTGTTTCGAGAGGCTGTTCCAGGTATTCAAGTATCCTTATTTATTTTATTTATTCCAGAATGTAATAGGAGTTTATTCCTCTTGAGATAACCCATCTTGTTTCTGAGGGGGACACAAAACATTTACAAACATTTACACAAACAATGGTGGCACAAATCCCAAATCACACACTGCATCATCAAGTCATCTAGTGTCATCTGTAAAAATACATGAGAAATAAAACAAATGAAAAGACTAAATGACATTATGGCAAAATAATAACCCTACTTATGAGCTGGAAACAAAGGTAAAAACAAGAACACTTAGATTTGAAGTACACAAACAATGAAGTCTTTGAGAAGGAGAAATCAATCTGAGTGAGCGAGCCACATTGTTCCAGTCCCATGAAATCTTACAATCATGTCTCCCAATTTTTTAAAGATTCTGTCCTCGATAAAAGAAAAAGTTTGTCGAGCATGCCTGAGTGAATATGATGATCTGAATGAAACTTGAAGCTGTTTTAAGTATAGAGGATAGTTAAAATAAAGATTTGAAAACAAAGGGCAGACAATAAAATTGTATCCTAGAGTGAAGTAGTAGCCATAACTCAATGATGCATGTGCCTAGGACACAAATTTAAGAAAATTATTATAAACTACATTTAAGGGGCAAAGATGTGAATCAAAAGTGTACTGGTGATGATGTCACCAGAGCCAATGATGGTAAATAAAAGCTGTTGTACAATTTGTTTTCTTACTTGTAAAAAAAAGTAATGGTAAGGTAAAAGTAATTGACCATTAGCTGACCTACGTAGATTGCATTCTGAGACTAGCATGTGTTTTATTTCTAATATAATCAATATGAGGATTAGGGTAGGTACCCAGTATATAAATGTTGTGACTTCGGTAAATTTATAATTGCCAATTCAGCATGATTAGGATTACATCCCACAGCAAATAACAACAAGACTTCCACTTGTTTAAACAGAGTTATTAAAAAGGGCATCTTCAGACTGACATGTTTCACTTTTTTCAGCATTCTGTGTTGAAGATTCACCTGAACATGTCAAGTCAGTGTGTCCTATAATTTAATATTGAACACAGACTTTGAATAGAACAGCATACAAAACCATTTAAATTTTACTCAACATTATTCAAACCCTCAGAACTTAATTTAAAATTCAAGTGAAGACCCCAAAGTTTTCAAAGATACCGAATCTGAATATTCTCATTTTATTGTATTGAATGGTGCAACCATAAAAAACTTTGTAGTGTACCTCAATCAAACAAAGCTCATAAACTAATTAAGTAAAAACTGCCAGTTACAGCTTCAAGAGGAAATACAAGCAATTTGTCCCATCACCGGAAACAAAACCATTTCATACAACATGACAAATTCATGGACAAGAAAACTGTAACTACAGAACATTGTCCTTTAATTGATCGATGCCCTTTTTGATGATGATATGCAAGCAGATGCAGCTGGTTCAAGTTTACACAAATGCTGTATCAAGTGCTTTTTACACGACTATAAAACAAAAAGGCTATGAGCTATATCAACATTTGCACATAGTTTTTCAACCTTGCAAGTTAGCACAGTGTCCACACTATATGGCCTCATCAGCAGAGCTACACACAGAACAGAGAGGTCACGTTGACACCTACTAACACTTGACCAAAGTTTGATCGGCTAATTCACTGGTACACTGTACAGTAACACTCTCTTCTCTTGTTTGTGCTTCCAGGCTTTAGAGCAGAGCTTGGACAGCCTGGCCTTGACCAGCTTCGGGGTGATGGACACCACCCTGGAAGAGGTCTTCCTCAAAGTGTCTGAAGAGGACCTGTCTCTGGAGAACAGTGACGCTGGTGAGACCATTTTTCCTCCCGTGTCGTCAAAGAGCTGATCAGCTCAACAAAGATTGTAGCCCGGCAAAAATGTAGTTCTGCAAAATGTTCACTGAATAAAAATGATGAAGCTTTTTTAATTCCTTATTTTGCTCCACACAACATTTTCTCACTGTCTCTCCCTGTCTGTCCCTGGGCAGACATGAAGGGTTCGCCAGGGGGCAGCTCAGTGGGGAAATCTTCAGTGGAATCAGCAGGCCAGGGGGGCCCACAGGGCGAGACTGGACCTTCAGCAAAGATTGAGAAGCCGGAGGTGGAGCTGAGTAATCTGATGATGTGCTCAAGGCTGAGCCAGAGCCAGTCGTCCTTGAAATCCACCTCGTCCATCGGCTCAGTGAGGGGGGATGAAGGAGGACTCTATGCAGACTTCTATGGAGATTACTGTCCACTCTTTGACCGTGGACAAGAGTCTGACTCAGCCAGCCTAAGGGGTAAGATAACAAGAGGACAGGTGTGCTGTGTCAGTTATTAACTGTTGTCCTGAGTCACTGAGCCTAATGACAGCTACAGCCAGAGATGTTGGTTGATACAGCATATGATATACATGTTTTTAACTTCAGTGCTCACACTGGGTCTAATGCAACATCTCCTATGAACAGACCAGTTCTTAAGTGGCATGTGCAAGTAATTAAGTAGAACTTGTGGCACTCAGATCTTTTATTTTCATTCTTTTATTTTATTATTCATCTTTGGACTTTGAATATAACTAAGATAAAGATAAAATAAAGTAAAAGGTAAGTTACCACAGCGCCATTCTGTTCATAACTTAACGTGCCTATGATAGTTATATGAAATGGTCAGAGGTAATCACTGAAATCTTGAAGGTGTTTCCATTTAAATTGACTTTTTATTCAAGTTTCTGAGATATTTATCCTAATTAATATTATTCAATGAAGGACCATGGCGACAGATCACATAAAAACCCTGAACTAGGGAAGCCTGGTTCAATACTGCGCACCTTACTACTGGAATGAACTGCAAAGCAAACTAAATGTAGAGGAACTCATAAGTTGGAGGGACTACATGGTTTTAGTTAGAGATATCTGGGGATATTATTTATGTGTTTAAAGGTTTATTGTGTGTTTGCCGTCTGCTTTCTCTGGCTGAATTGTCCAGTAGCCAAGTTGTATATACTGTATGTTGATTTTTCTCTGATGTAGAAGAGATCTTGTTTTCACTTATATTACAATTATAGCTATGAACAAAATTTTCACTGCAAAATGTGTTTTGTCAAGTCTGCTAAGTCATCCAGACAGGCAGACATGCACTTTTACTGTTATTCATTTCATTACTAATCCATTTTCTCTTTTTCATCTGATGTCTCCTTCACCTCCAGGTGATGCAGAGAACCCCTCGTCCCCAGAGCCGAAAATGCTGGAGGGGCAGGGCAGCTTCAAGCTGGACGGTTGGTGGTTAAAGCTGAGTCAGTTTCATGGCCTCATCGTCAAGAGGTTCCACTGTGCCAAAAGGAACACCAAGGGCCTTTTCTCTCAAATCCTCCTACCGGCCTTCTTCGTCTGTGTGGCCATGACCGTGGCTTTATCTGTGCCTGAGATTGGTGAGATTTTACTCATGTGGTAATCAGTTTTTTCAGGTTTTTTTCTTCCTGCTGCTCAGGAGAAAGAGAATCGCTGTATATTGAGTGTTTAGTACTGTTATGAACAGCTCATGAGGAAAAGGGATCGCAACATAAAGTAACTTATTATATCAAATGATCAGTCTGCTCTACTGGGTCATTCGGACAGTCCTACATTAGTCCCTTGTTAGATGGCTGTAATGAAACCAAACCAGAGTCCTGCTTCTGAGGATAAAGAAAATCCTCAACCTACACTGACAGTATTTCAAACAATTCCTACTTCTGTTTATCTATCAAATATAATGTGTTCTGATAACACAGTATTGCCAGTGGTAGAAGAAGTATTCAGAGTTTGCACTGAGCAAATGTATTGAAAGTACATGATACATGGTACATGATATTCCAGAGCCCTCAGCACATCTTCTGGAAGCTTGTTCCATGTTGTAAGTGGAAAGACATGTTTTCTCTTTTCAGAGCACACATGGTGTGTGGAATGATTTTAAGGAATTCTCTCTTAACTCATACCTCATTCCAAATATAGATGATAGGCTCAGCGATGATAGAACAAGTTTATAGACCTCAATCATGTCACCTCTATGTATTCTGTATACAAGAGCTGGTAATCCTAATTTTGTTGACTCTCTTCATATGACATAATTTTTAGGCTTGAGATTAATTTAGAAGCTCTTCTCTGGACCTCAATCTTTCCTATATGTTTTACTTTACAAGGACACCTGACTGAACCTGCAATTCAAGATGAGATCTTACCAAAGATTTGTATAATATCAAAAATATTTCCTTACATATATTTAAAAAACATTTTTTTATTTTTAATTGCGACATCATAAAATTTGCCTTAGATTTTTGTGAAATATGTTCAAGTGAACCATCCATCACTACACCTACAGTATGTTCTTTTCCGCCTCCACTAAACCACAAGTTCTCCAATTGTAATAATAATAATAATGATAATAATAATAATCATGTTATCTACCAGTGACTGGACCTTCAGACACAGGTGTCACCTGAGACACATTCACTGCAGTCAGGTCTCGCACTCAGGAAAACAAAGAAACAACCAGGCTGCCACAGCAGCACCGTGACACATTGTCACTAAATGCTGATGCTGCGCATACTTTTAAAAAAATATAGAAAACCCTAAAGCTGTTGATGAACCTCTGTGCTTGTGGGTTTTTTTTACAGGAGATTTACCACCCCTGATATTGTCCCCATCTCAATATCATAACTATACCCAACCGAGAGGCAACTTCATCCCCTACGCCAATGAAAACAGACCCCAGTACAGGTAAGATGACATTTGTTCAAAGTCGTATTTGCATATGCATCTTATGTCTTGGCCGTGAACAAGCCAGAGAAACTGAGGGGTCAGGCTTATAGATGAGGACAAATGAATGATGGTCGGCCACAGCAACATGATAACACACAGCTGGTTCTGACTTGTCCAAGTTCAACAGCTTCAAAGTGAAGGCACATCCCTTGAAAGGATGATATTCATGTTCACCATGTTAGTTTAACTAACTTAGTTTCGCATTAGCATGCTAACATTTGCTTATTTACTTACGTAGAGATGATGTATATTCATTGTCATTATTATGTCATTATTGTCATTGTCTCTCCTGGACAGGATTTTAAAAAACAGATTATATTTGCACACTTACATGAATCGACTGCATTTATATAGCCCTTTTTTCCTTTTCTATGACTACTCAAAGTACAAAGTACAATACATTCACTCATTCACACACACATTCATACACTGATGGCATACAAGGTGCTGACCTGCTTATCAGGAGAGAGAGTGTTTCTTTTCAAAGTGCCTCATAGAATTTATGTGCTCAGTTATTCCCACATAACCTCACACCCAGATGGACACCGATATA
>OMLP01017718.1:0-12327 GCA_900302685.1 Spondyliosoma cantharus | reverse complement strand
TGTTTATTTTTTATTTTTACATATTATTTAATTCATTTTATTAATATATTCTTCTCTTATTTATTTGCATTTTTCTTGTTTTTCAGTTCAAACTTATCGTGTTAAAAGAAATACCAGAGTTAAAAGTTCAATAAATGCTTGATCTCAAATCAATGAATAATCGTCTTTAATAATCGTGATTACAACATCAATCAAAATAATCGTGATTATGATTTTTGCCACAATCGAGCAGCCCTATGATAGCATGGAGTTTTGAATAATGAATGTGCATCCAGGCTTTTCTATTTTCATCTGATAAATGGTATTGTGATAATACCAGGATTGCCACAGTAACACGAGAGAAATCACCACAGTGGAAGACACCATCTTGGAAAATGGCATGGGGGCACTCGAAAAACAAGGGATAGGGGTAAAGCTTGGAATTGGGCCTCACTCTTAACAGTGAAATGTTGAGCTCCAAACAATAAAGTGCAACCTTGCATAATTCAATAAAATCAGGGGATTTACTGCTAAAGTCTAAGCTTAGCCAATTTTAACTAATGTAAGCATACAATTGATCAGTACTGTATTTATGTTACATACATCCGACAGCAGAATACATATGACTAACCTTTGCCCAATGAAACCAGCCCATTCCCCAACACCTCCGCCCTTACCGCTGCAGCCATCTTCAACATCTGTCATGTTGACTAAGAGGAAATTGTTATTTAAGACTCTTCATGGTCTGCCATTGATTTCAGACAAAGAAATGGAAAGACCAGAGATTATAAGCAAACTTTTCTCGCAGGAAAGAGAAGATTAATTATGAGTTTTTCCTTTCCCTAGAGGAAGGAACATCACCACAGTGCTAAATTCCTTCAGCGGGAGTAGTGTGATCCACAGGGAGATCTGTGGAAGCCGTCAGAGAGGGAACAACATCCCGTCTGTTCAATACCGTCCCAAAGATCTGCCACTGTTTACCTTTCTGATCCATTAATCAAACAGAAGCTGCAGCAGTTTAACGCGTGACCCCGGCGCTCTCCTCAGCACACATGGAGGCACACATTTAGACGAGACTTCTGAACTACACAGGCAGTGTAGTCAGCTGTGGACAGCTGGTTTGCAATGTGAAAACTTCAACGAATCAACTAGTGGAATAAGAACTCACACCGCTGCAATGGAATCAAGAAACTGAAAGTTGAACTGCTGTTAACAGAAAATGAAAGGAGCCATTTTTGTTGATCAGTGCCATAGTCGGTCAAATGCTCTAAAAAAACTGCAATTCAAACATTTTTTTCTTTACTGTTTTACTTAATAATCAAAAGACCAAAGACATTCCTTACAATTTTGCTAAGATGAGATTGTTTTTGCTCAATTGTCAAATATTGATCCTGCTAGTTATAATAATGTAATTAACTGTATAATAATATGCATACTGCTTACTGGAATCAAAAACACAAAAGTATGAACTAGGTTTAGTAGAAAATATAATACGGAAAATTATGAGCATCTGTTGTTGATCACCACGAGGCTAATTACTTAAATAAATACACTTAAGTGTGAGAACAAAAACAAAGGCATGTTAAGCCTTTATTGCAGACTGGAGAGACAATAGGACATAGGTAGAAAAGACATGTAACAAAGTCTGAACTTGAACATTGATGATCTGTCTCTCATATTTCCTGCTCCACTTCAGTGTTCCCCACACATTAATTTAGTTTTGGCGGTCTGCCACAATATCAACATTGGCCGCCACGTTTGGATTTTCTATTTTTGGAGCTGCGTGTCCCATTTTCATTCGAATAGCATGATGTTATATAAGCCTGATTCAATGGATGGCGGTGTGGTTTTTAGTCTGCTGGTAAAACCAACGAAGAAGAGGAGGAGGAAAAGCAACTGGAGCAAATAGAATTTTTCTTGTGCTCACAGTACTGAAAAACTCCTTGACTAAAAAAAAGTCAACAGCAATGTCTCTTTCCAGAATCAGTGTTCTCAAAGGCTTGATTGTAAACTGGGATAAGCAGGCCCTGATGATCCCGGGTTCACTGTGTAACATTGAATGTCTGGTCATTTTACTAATTGTTAATCTGTTTGGCAATACGCAGCACTTAGGCTGAAACTGAAAAGATTAAGGCCTTAAATTTGCTGCTACATTGACTAAACCTGAGGCTTTATCTTGTAGAGGAGCCCAAAGCTAATTTTTGCTTCTAGCTACTCGTGAGTTAAAATGGACTTCAGTGTTCCTGCTGTTTTCGTAGTGATTATTATTATTATTATTATTATTATTATTGTTATTATTTATTTTTTTTTCTACAGAAAGTAAAAAATATACCTGAATGATTACATTCACTAAGAGATGAATAAGAAAATCATTCTGTTTTTCTTATTTAGTTGAACTAAGAAGTCATAACACTGTATTTCTAAGAATAAAAGGTCGTTTTTGCAGGTTTACATGTGACTCCATCCCTGTGGCTGTACTATTTAAGTCAAGTTGAAGAGGCCAGTGGTTACACCTCTCATCAGTACAGGTCACACTCTCATACTCCGTGTCCTGTGTGAATCTCTGGACACTTCATCACCTCCACAGAGCTGTTTGTTCTTCCGCTCTCTGCCGACTCCTAATTCATACTGTACATGTTTAACAGGGTTGCCGTTTCCCGGCAACAGCTCGTTCTGCATCTCGAGCTGTGCTTGTTAGCCGGCAGCGGGTCTGACAGGAAGATGGTGCCGACTAATGAGACTGGATGCATGGGCGAGCATCACCCGGGGGCAGCCAAGTTAATCATTTCCATTCAGGGCAGCTGGGCCTTTGTACACAGCCGATGGCTAATAAACTCTCGGTTGGAGGCATTTTCACTTTATCAATGACTTTTGGAGCCGGTCTCAACTGAGAAGGAGTGTTCGTTGGTACAACACTCACATTATTAAATGCCTTTGGCCTTTTGGAGGGGACAAAGAGATCCAAAGTGGCGGTGATGTCTGTCTGGCACTCTCCCATCTGAGGTCATCTTCCGAGTTCCCCTCATATTGAACTGGCTCACTGTCCAGGCCCCTTGAGAAAACAAGACAGAGCCATCCACCAGTCACTGAGTCAGGTTTATACAGCCGTGATATGGATCAACGACTTTTTTCTCTCTGCTCCTGCGGTGCACCGGCCACTCTTGAGATGTGGACGGGCCTACACTTTCCCAAAGACTTTTCCCTATGGCACCCCTAATTAGGTAGGAACTTTCCGTGCTCATAAACGCCAGTGCGACCATCAAAAGGAGGAATGCTCGGAAACAGAGAGGAAAGCTCCAGGAATCACAATCTTCAGGCTGACGGAAGCCTCACGGATTACTATTTACAGTGTCACAGGCCTGAGAAGTCAGGGAGGAGTGGAAAAATGAAATGAGTTTGGTGTGATGGAATATCTCGTAGAATGTCTGGCCAGACCGCTCGTAGGCGGTGACAGATAGCAGCTACGCTTAAACATTGCATATTATAACTTACAGGAACCACCACACAGCTATTCAGACACACACACACACACACACACAGGGGAACAGTACGGGGGAAGTTATGAGGTTTTCTCTGGAGGCGAGTTGTTGATGCAGTACACAACATATGGGAAGTCAGAAGGTCTTTGCCCTGGAGCTTTCTAACTTCCTGTTTTGAAATATGATCATAATATGACACAAACTTTCCACTCTGTAAATATGAAAATTATGTGGATACCTATCTTCAAATTGCATCATTGGGAGATGTATACACATAAGTGTACAAGGACACATCATTTCCACAATACTTCCATTCTTGAGTTTTCTTGAAATTACAAAACATTTATTGCAAATGTTGATGTTGTTGTTGAGTTGTGTTCTTATATTATCTCAAATGTTCGAACCTAGAGAAATCCATAATTTTATTTGAGGTAATGATTTCATTTAATTTAGTCACCTGTCGCTGTAACTTCCTGTAGAGAGTCCGAGAGTGAGGAAGGAAATTGGCAATCGAGACTAAACGTGACATGAACATGAATGAAGGTAACGCATTACCTTTTGAGGCATTAATTAAGTTTTTGTTTTACAATGAACACAACAACTCCCATGAACCCATGCTTTGAGTCTCATGAACCCATGCCCATGTGATGATTTGTGTATTGTTTTGATCGAGAGGATCGAGTGGATAGCTGTTTCTGCCCCAGGCACAGCTTACATTTCACAGTCAAATTTATTTCTTTTCTTTCTACAAGTTCGAAACAGTGGCGAGAATTTCCGTCTCTCAAATGATGATGTTTCCATTCTGTCGCCTCTACTCTCCTTCCTCGTCTTCTTCGTCTTCTTCTGCGCTCGTCTTGTGTGCCTGCTTGAGTCACGTCCATACTATGGTCATGTCTACATGTCACATGACGTGATGTGACGTGAGGTCAAACCATAGAGTGTTGCTTAAGCATGCATAGAAAGGGACGTTTGATTTGTGTTTTCGGTCTGCCTGTAAAGAAGCGCAAGTAACGAGATCATTTTTGATTAGTAACTGTAATGTGATTACTGACGTTATCAACAGTAATGCGTTACATTACTGCGTTACAGACAAATGTTACTTTGTAACGCGTTACCCCCAACACTGTTTGAAACTGACATGAATGAGCTATGCTAAGTAACTCAAGAAATAAGATAAAGCATAAATAGTCACCAATCAAGTTTAGCATGTTAGCATGCTAAACGTTGTATGCTGCAGTTGCTGCAGCTTTGTGCTGTCAGTACTGGACAGAGTAATCTGATAATGGTGTTGGATAAAAAGTCAAGGGATTCACCAAAGTGATTCATCTTTATAGGGACATTAATGTATTGACCAAATGTCACCAGAGTCCGCACAATAGCGTTATTTTTGAGACATTTCACCCAAAACCACAAATGTAAACCTGTTGGTGCAAATGCTGGTAGCGCTAGAGGGAAAATTCAGTGAATCACTAATGACTTGGTGATTCGTTGAATTTTCCCTCTAGCGCTAAAGACATCCATTCAGCGCTAAAAACATCCATTCATGGTTTCCAAAAGATTTAAAAAAGGTGGATTTTCCAAAAGATGAATCCTATAGGATTCATCTTTTGGAAACCATGAATGTCTTTATCAAGTTTTATGCCAATCCATCCCAAGGACGTTATATTACATCTGGACACAATGTTGGAGGTGGATCCCGTTCATTCCTATGAAATCAGCTCAGTGGCTTTTTGAAGCCAAAGAAGCTCAACATCCCATCTATGACAATTTGTGGATCTTCTGAGTTGTGCAGCCCATACAGCATAACTTCTGGCCTAGCACCAGGCTAACTTGAATGTGGATAAAATATTTTAAACGTGCAACTCTTCTAGACTTTCCAAATGGGTTTATCAAACTGAATGGCCCCAGTTATGATAGTGAAATCATTTCTCGAGGGTTGTGATGCTCCAAACATTTTTTTCCCACTGTTTTACAAATGCTTCTTTCACAATGTTAGGAAAGAAGTGTTTTTGGCTGCAGTCATCACCTGACGAAAAAAATGGTGGACTGCACTGCCATATCCAACATTGCCATGCGAATACCTAAAGCCGCTCTGATGGCTACAAAGTTGGTTTAATGGATTGTGACATTTTACAGTGTACAGAAGTCTGTAATGTAAACACCAAAACAACGTTCAAAATGAAACTTTCCCACTTATTATCACAGATACAGGTTCTAAGTTATCAGGACTCGCCTTTTTTTATAGTGAAATAGATTTTTTGAAGGACAAACAACATGCACTTCAGCTGTATATATGACAAGAACATAAGTATCAGTGATATTTTTTCAGATTCCCCTTTTGACTTGCACGCAGCTTCGCTAAAGATATGTTGCTGAAATAAACTTGCTCAGGAGCATGTCAACAGTAGCCATAGGGAAGGGCGAGTGCACCTCATTCCTTTTCAACATCCACTTCTTCACTGTTGGGCCAGGAATTCAACACAGACCTTATTCAAAATATGGTTTCATATAATTTATAATGGTGCAAAGTAAAGCAGAGCTTTTGTACTGAGAAAATAACCACTCTGGTCTTTAACACACTGTAATGGAGCAATTGCTTTGGCCTTCTAGAACTATGATAAATATCCTTTTGGAAAATGAGAAACACAGAATCCTTTGTGAGTGGAAGGGAAATGGTTCTTGCAGCCAGGACAGAGAAAACAAATACTTTACTGGTGTTAAATCCAAATTCTCTTCTAGTGAAAAACTGAAGGTGCACAGCTTCTTCCAGGATGAACACAGCCAAAAGTACAGATTAGCAGCAGTCCAAAATTCAGTGTCGTCAATTAAAGCTGTTGGAAAGCATTGCTTGAGACTGTATTTTACAGTGTCACATATTAACAGTCTGTCTTTCAAATTGTTTAAAGAATATATGCTTTTTGAAGGCCGACAATTGTCCCGTTGGACCGTAATTTAAATTAAGTGAACTAGGTAGTGAGAAATGTATGTGTAGGAAATTAAAGCTGCAGTGTGTAGGATTTGTTGACATCTGGCAGTGCGGTTGCAACCAGCAAAATAACCCTCGTCCCTCTCATCTATGGTGGTGTCTAAGATACACAAAATGTAAATGCCTCACTCTAACGCCAGTGTTTGGATTGTCCCCCCTCTGTTTAACGATAGAAGTACAGCATGGCAAACTCTGTGGAAGAGGACAGGGTTGCCAGGTCCGTGTGTCAAAACCAGCCTTATTCAAAATATGCCCATTCCAAACCATATTGCTTTCCTAATCCAACAGTATTGCTATTGGATTAGTTTTCCTCAAAAAGTCATTTCACTTTGGTCCTAACATGGCCTTATGTAAGTAGAAACATTGTACCATCATAAATATAATCTAGCTTTGTTAACATTACATCAACTCTTCACTTCACTTCCCTCTTCCTCTTTACCTGTGGATGTAATGTTTTACCATAACACTGTAGTTAATGCCATTTCAACTGAAATCTTATAATGTTAGATTACTATGTTTTAATAATTTCTTTACAGTAAATACACGTGTAAATTGCCTGTGTATTTTTGTTCATCTTATTTCGACGGACACACCTTATCCAGTTAATTCTTAGTTTGCATGTTTAAATTGCAGAAGTTTTACCGCCTGAGTTTTAAAAATAACAAAAAGTTTATTTTCAACTGGTTTGCTTTGCTAACTAGCAGAGCTGAGAATTAGGCCCTGACTGTGTTTGTGTGCTTGTGTTCTTGGGGCTTGATGTACCACAATTGTACGGAAAAATAGGTTGAACTAATTCGTGGACAAAACATTGAATCTGCCGAAAAACTGGTCCAATCAACCCTGGAGGAGGAACAGCGCCCTCTGTAGATAAAAGGCTCATTCTAAGATAACACAATCATAACGATTCTTATTTTTAGGTGATAATACACTTATATAAACATAATTATGAATAATATATTCAATTTCTGCACTTACATACACCGAAATCCAGCACACTGGACCTTTTGGAAAACGTAGGCTACCTACCAGTACCAGCTAACCAATAAATGCTGTATCTAGTTTGTTGAATCTATACACATAATCCTTTAAAGATGACAATTTGTGGTTACATGCTTGAAGAGAGACACTTAGCTTCTTCCAGTGTTTATACTAAGATACTATTTACTATATTAATAAACATATATCCCCAAATGTCCAACAGTTTTTTTTACATTTTGTATCTTTCGGTTTAAAAAAGATAAAAGATATAGGGAACTTTATTTGAATTTACAAAGACATTAAACTCTCTCAATCGATCTCTCTCTCTGTTTCCAAAACATTCTTGCCTCCTTCGTGCCGTGAAAGAGCTAATTAGCCGTTAGCCATTAACCACTGGACATCTTGCTAGTGTTGCTGCTAAGTGCAATTCACCCTTCTTAAATGCTCTTATGTGTATAAGTAGCGCATTAATAGGAGGCCATGGTACAGAACAGATTAGCCCTTCAGTGCTCGCAGGTTCTGCGTGTAGGCACATCTCTTCACCATCCATATGTATGTACATACAGTGTAATCCATTTAAATGTCATTAATCTAGATATACCTTTGGGGGAGGGGGTAAAGGTGTTTCTGTTGCTCCTGTCAGCCTTTATATAGATGGTATAGTTATAAACGGTGGAAATTAATTAATTAAAAAATTAATTAATGTTTCTTTTCATACACAAGATATAATTATTTTATAGTTTAAAGGCAAAAGCTATTTGGTCTCATAGGTCTCTCCCCTTTACTGTCTGTGTGGTTTGGCTTCTTCATAATCTCATCTGGACCTCATGTGTCTTCAGACATGAATCATCGCTGGATACACTCCGTCCTCCCTCACTGTCATGTCATGAACAACATCCAAGCTGGCCTCTTAACAAGCCGTATAATATAAACAACTGTTTTTAGTTTAAATTATTAGGCATTTATAGTTAGCTGAAGGTGTTCTTATACTTTGAAAGTCTAATGCTTTTACTGCCATGGCTTTTTAGATGAACAGAGGAAGATAATAATTTGTTAACGCACCAAGGTCATGTAATTTCACAGCAGGTGACAGGCTGAAATATCTGTGTGCTAAAGCCAAAACACAGAAAAAAGATCATGGCACAGGGTCAAATATTCACATGATCTGACTTTAACGTCTCACCGTTTCCGTCATTTTTACATTTCCCCATTCGCCTTCATTCAGCGGCCCTTTCATTAACATTCCTCGGATTTTTTGACGAGAGCCAAAGTTGGAAGCTCAGACACGCACATATGGCTGACATAAGGAGAGCACAGCAAACGTGGTTTCCTTAGGTGAATATAGTCTGCCGCTTCTCACCACTTAGCACTATTTTACATCCATTCGTGTCTTCCCTTTCTACGCCCATGCCTCGACTTGTCATTACCAATAACAGAAATCCACTCTGAGTTATGGCAGGTGGGATATTACTGACGGTCAGATGTGGAGGGTACATATGGTGTCATGGTGGTGGAAACAGTGGCAACAGTGGCACTGTCACACACCATGTCCATAAAGAGGAAAATGACTAACGTAGAGCCACTGTGACTCTTAAATCTGTCTCCGTCTCTCACAGCTGTAGAACTGATCTGATGACATGATTTATAACAGATGATGACTGCGTTAGTCACATTGCAGAAATATGCACCGTGTGTTATCATTTATTGCTCCCCTCTGCCAGTCTGCTAACTATTGCGATGTGAAATGACTGACAGGCTTTAAAGGTTCAGTTCATCTGAATCTCAAAACCACATATTTTTCCCCACTTACACTTACTGTAGTGGTATGTCAATTGCTTTGCCAGGTTTCAAGATATCGAGCACAGAGATTTTCTGGCAGCGAAGGTGAATGGAATTTTGTTCGTGGTGCTCAAAGCCTTGGAAATATCAGAAAAGCCTTCCAGAAAAGATGTTACGGTTACTGAGGATAAATCACAGATCTCACTCTTGACACATTTCACTATATTGTGCTGTCTAAAAGAAAATGGTCAGGTAAATGATATTTATGTTGGCCGAAATCACAAATATGCATCAGAGGGCTTTAAAAGTGCAGAATATGAGATCCAAAGTCCAAATGAAAACTATCACAGGGTCTGTTGATTATCTTGTGTAACTAAGACAGTTTCTGGAAAGCCATCTTGCCATTCATTCAACACCGCAAACACATTTCCATTTAACTTCAATATTGCACAGATTTTTTTTTTTCAGATCTGTAAGAAGCCCCACAGGGAAAAAGGAAATGTCTCTATTGTTTCTTGTAATTTAGGTGAACTAACCCTTCAACATAAAACACAATAGTAAGCAGCTTTTATTGACACTGTAGTGCATAGTTGAAATTGTTGCTTTGATTACACACTGTAGAAATTGCTGGGTGTTCGTTCTGCATTGACCGAATCGATGGTCTCAGCATTGATGAATGTTAGAGCCATAGGTGTCATTTACACTGGGGAGCCTGAGGACATGTCCAATACCCCTTTTGTCCACAATACTTGAGATGTAAATAACTTATGAGATGAATGTTATTTTTATGCACCAATATGCAGTTTTTGTGTAGCAAAATGTACATTATTATACAATCCCCTCATTACATTGCCTAAAACTGCATATGTTAAATAACAATAAAGAAATACAGAAAATACGCCCTCATGCCCCCACCACTTGCTCTAACCAAGGGCGTGATTTACTTAACAAGTGCGAGTCCGCTGCTTTTAAAGGTGATTTGAAAAATAATGTGAGATGTTGGTGCGTTTCCTGCATACAGTTATTGAGATATTTATTGTACTAATTGTTTTTTCATGTTGGAGTGTTGCCTCTCCGTGAGGTTTCTGGGGTCAAAATGTATATCTCTTTTTGTCCACAAGAGATCCATATTGACATTTTAAGACTAACTCACTTGACAAAATTTCATGACAATTCGGCTGAATTGCTGCGCCATGCTCTGGAATCTTGCAGAAGCAGAAGCGTTGCATATCTGCCGGAACTGCAACAGAGAAGTGACACAACGTAGCGGAGCCAGTGGAAGTACACACATAGACTAGAGTGAAACCTGGCTGCCATGGCAAATCGGAGACAGACCGAACACAGATCTTGTGGAAATTAGGGGTAACTTGTGTTTTCTCTGCTCTGCTTAATATTTTCGTAAGATATGGCCAAAATAGTTAAAACATTCAAACACCAGCTAGCCCTGCCTGTCCTGCCTCATTATACCATTTTTATGCATAGACAGCCCAGTAGCCCCCCTTAGTTTTAGCTGGGATATAAATGCCAGCTTTTATTGTAGTAAATGAACAAAGGAACTCCCAAAACGTCTCTGTTGTCTTGTTGTCTCCAAAGTCATTGGCTGTAAATCACCTCTGTATCTCCTGTCTTCGAACTGACTGTCTTGGAGGCTTTGGTCACAGTTAAGTGTCCAGCCGTGTTCACTCACAGGCTGCCAAATCGTGTTTAGCTGGGCCCTAAACAAGCTAACTAGCTAGAGTCAAGCATAGCTTGCAAAGAGCATTACGTGTCAATTTCTCTGTAGATATGCTGCCCCCTGTGTTTTTGAAGCTACCTTTGAATTCAGCCTGTATTTTACAAACTACACCTTTAAAGTGACTTCTTGACACATTCCAAAACTTTCTTATGCTACTACTTAAGCTTCCAGGCAAAGAGAAACATTAGCATTCCTCTGCAGTCATGTTTGTGTCCGCCTCACTAATATAAGACCAATATTCACAAAAATGGACTCAAATATAAGATACATACAGAGGCAGACAGGTTAAGTAACAACAAGCGAGCTCTAATTCTGAAAATCAAAGTCCAAAATCTAAGTAACAGAAGGGCAGGCCACAAAAAAGGCAGGCAAAGGAAAGAAAAACTAAGTAATACAAAAACTAAGGACAAACAAGGAAACCACAAGGAACAAATTGGGAACACAGGGAACACACCTGCAGAACAGCGGGAGATGCATGGATGAAAACAAATAAACCAACAAAGAGTGAGGGGACAGCACAGGTTTAAATACAACCTAACTAATGAGCGGATGAAGTGCAGTTAGAGAGACACTGGGAATAGGGCAGTGTTACGAGGAGGGAAACAGAACACTGGGAACATTGGTGAGCAGGCGGTGGAAAGTGACAACAAGACACAGGAGGATATAACTACAAAATATGAAAATATCTGCATCTTCAGCGACTAAAGACGCCACCATTTTCTCTGTGTACACAAGTTGGTAGCTTTTGCAGCTGTTTGACGTGGGCAGGTAGTATAAAGTGTGTCTGTCAGTTACAGCTGGAAAGAAGGTTGATGAGTGCAGTGAGACTGAAGGAAAACAATAAAGTTACAGGCCATAAAACCACAACAATGACTTGAGCGATGCTAAAATGCTCTGTTGAGCTGAGGTGAGCTCAAGATAGGTAATAATTCTCCCCTGGCTTCTCACTCCAAGTGACACTTTTACAATCCATTATATTTATTTACATTTACATAAATATATAAATTAGTGCAGTTTTAAAGCCCTTTGTGGCCATATGTTTTATTCTAAATGTTACTAACCCCCCCTTTTTTAACCTCTTTTTTAAATGTTGCAATATACCGGTGTTGACGACCATGATAACCATGAAATATTGGTGTAGGGCAATAATACACATATGATAACATGTGAATGTGAACATGTAAATAATCAAGCACAGATGTTTGTAGATATTTTGTTTTACAGTCCATCTGGTTGCCTTTTCACCATTCATTAGGTGTAATTGTTCTTTTTGTGCACTTTTTTTTTCACAGTCATGGTTACAGACTTTCTCTCCACCTATACCTCCACATGGGTGTAATTTATTTGCTGAAAACAAGACAAAACTCATAGAAAACAAGGTTAAGCATTAT
>OMLP01017716.1:0-18772 GCA_900302685.1 Spondyliosoma cantharus | reverse complement strand
AGGCTGCGCGCTGAGATGCAGCAGCTAACGTGAGTAGATCAAAAACTCTCTTTTTAGTAAACTCTGTGTACAAAAACAATGTTCTCAATGCTCGTGTTCATGTGTAGAGACCCTGGTGATACTACGAGCAAAGTTTCATCTTGTGTCGAGCCTTCTTAGTATTTTAAAAATAGCGACTTTTGATGTTAGCTAAGTGCCCTTGCACTCCTATTCAAAATTAGCTTGGCCGAAAACGAAACTACGGTAAATCTTAAAAGTGTCTCTTTCATCGTAATTATGCTTTTACATGAAGGTTTGAGTCATATACATTCACAAATAAAGCCTAGCTTGCTTTTTGGTGAGAGTTTCGCTTTAAACCATTGATTACCATTACATATACAATTTCAGGAAGAAAGAAAAAACTGTTGCCACCTTCGGAGGTTAGCCAAGATAAGCCTAGAAATGTTGAGGGCCTAGAGCAGGGCTAGAGCTTTTTCTTTCTCCATTGTGCTGTATTCACTTTAGGTTACAGAGAGCATTGAAAAGTAACATACTGGCCGACCAGTTCATGAGGAATCATCCTGTAGCAGTACAGCACCAGCTACAGTACACCACTCATGCCAACCTCCAGCTTAAATGATACTGTCAAGCGGAGCTTTTACTATCTGAAAGGCCTGCTCACACTTTGATTCTCAGACCAAACTCCAATGGTAGGGTTAAGGTCAGGGCAAGAAAACAATGCGGCTGCTGCTTATCTTACTAATAATTACTGCAACACTGGCAACATATATAACATTATGTCGTCCCTAATATTTATAGCTGTAGTTGTTAACTACTTCTTCTATAAAGTGGATGCTTTCCTTACACCCTTTCGGCATTTGTAACATGCCAGCTTTATAAACATCAAAGCCATAGAGCTCCATTAGGTTGTCTCATGAGACTCCTCTCAACTCTTTGGTTTATGGCTCCCACAGATAGTGCTCTCTACACCTCTCCAAAATGTCATCTCCTTCCCTTCCATGTGAGCATAAATAAGCTTGACTCTTAAATGTAGGCAACATTCCTGATGATGACAAAGTGTCCATACTCAATTCACTCAATTCAGTTGACTCAAGTCAATTTATATGTCTTATAGGACTCAAGTTGTAGCACCAGTCATTATTATATCAACAGTAATTTCCACCAAATGCGTCAATTCAGGAATCCAAAAATGAGTGGTTTGTCTCTTTTTAAATTAGTATCCACAATTCAGACTCCTATTGAAAGGCTCTGGCATCAGCACTCACACATACAACCGCAGGTAAAATATTAACTTTTGTCCTGCTGACAAGATGCTGCCAGCGCTTCTTTATTAGTGGAAACAGTTTAAAGTGTGGGTGTGTGTGTGTGGGTGTATATGTGTATATATGTGTGTGTGTGTGTGTGTGTGTGTGTGTGTGTGTCCACGCTAATGGACAGGAGGAGTTTGATCCTTACCAAAGCGGCCCATAAGTCAACACCCATCATCTGTGGTACTCTGACCAATCAGGATAACAGCATTTGGTTGAGATGTTTTCCTGTTTGAATGGTTATCCTAGTCGAGTGTTCACCGTTAGTTACAACGCTATTAAACAGCAGCCTTTCTTGATGTTAAATGTATTTTTGTCACACTTTTGAGAATTTCCGGTTCCCTCTTTTGGAGAAGAATGCCACAGTCTACACTAATGGAAACTGTCTTTGGGCAACTACCCTTGAGATCTGTGTACATCATCAAGACATTGATTGTTAGTCTGTTCTGAAGGCATTAACCTGTTTTCTAAGTTTGAGTATCAGTTAATTGTGTCTGTTCTGGGGGCGGTTGATGGCGAGGTTCCAGTTGGTCCCGGTCAAAGTGAGCTGGACAGTACTTTTGACTCTGGCCCACTTCACATACCTGCTGTTCGGGGCCACCATCTTCCAGATGCTGGAGCGAGAGGCTGAGAGCAATAACCGAAACCACTTCCAACTGGAGAAACTGCATTTCTTGGCTAATTATACCTGCCTGGACGGAGCAGCCTTGGAGAAGTTTGTTCAGGTTTAATGTTCACTTTCTTCATGTGGAGAGTTCTTGAAGAGTAACAGTAGTAAGACTCATCTGTATTTTATCATATCAGGCCAAAATCTTCTTTTCATATTCAATATGGTAGGGTTAGTTGTTTACATTGGTTTTATCGAAGAAGTGATAAATTACAATGGCCCTTTGTTATATACAACTGTGTACATATACAAATATGTGTTTACAAAACAGAGATTAAAAAGGGTTAATCAATTACTGAGTGACAGAAATTGGAAGATCAATTTTATGATGATGTTAGGTACATGCAATAAATGATGTTACAGTAACCTGACCTAATAAATCAATTAGTCTGTCTGACTAAATATTAACTGAAGTGATTAGTGGAGAATTATTGAGATGAGTAGGTCAATTTCCTTTTTTAAAATTGTAATGTAAAAGCAGTTGAGTGGGCTTTATAAAGATTTTATCCAACTTGTGTGTGTTTGTTTGCAGGTGATTTTGGATGCCTGGGAAAATGGAGTGAATCCCTCTGGCAACTCAACAAACCCCAGTAACTGGGATTTCTGCAGCTCCTTCTTTTTTGCTGGCACAGTGGTCACAACTATAGGTGAGCAGTATTTAATCTTTGAAGGATGCGTCTTCCTAGTATTTGTTTTGTGGTGCCAGTCCAAAGTCATATATTCCAACTGCTGATTACCCTAAGGTATCACACACAAATCTTAAGGTCAAAATTGACTCTTGACTCTGAATCTGACGACGTTATGATAACATTATGGCCAAGTAGCCTTCATCTGAACACGGAGGAAAATTGATCATGTCAGTTAAATATGTTGGAAAGGGTTGGCTGTGGTGGAAATTCTTATTCAGAAGTGAACAAATAAAAGATGAATCACAAAAGGTTGTCTTTGTTCAATTTTAACAAAGTGGTATAATAAAAGTGAAGAATAAACAGAGTCAAGCATTTTCAGCCAAAAGGCCAGCCCCACGCCAGGCAATCTGGGTGAGACTGACAATGAGTTTCAGACAAAGTCATAGTTTATAGTACACTCAGAGATACCTTTAGAAGGGGAGATTTCACAAAACAATATCTGGAAGGCCAGACAGACTTGGATGTACCCACAACACCCGACAAGCATCTAGGGAGCACAGAGTGCTATTGAGCACTCACAAATCACCAAGGTCGCTGCTCAAGGTAAGTTAAAACCAGTTCACACTCAGGCCAGGTCATAGTTCACAGTGCTTAAAGAGTTGCAATAAGACATGAGGTTATAGGTCAGTATGTGAAATAAAAAAATGCAAGGCAATGAAAGAAAACAACAATATGTGTGGTTAAATGTAAATCTTACATTTTGCTACTACATTGGCAGGTGACTGAATGCCATACAATGATCTGTAAATTACATTCTATGTTTCCATATTTTGATATTTTGAAACTTCAAAATATCCAAAATATAGAATATTAGAATTTGACTGATCTATTGGTTGGCAAATCTTGGCCTCTAACAAATATGTCTAGGTTTTAGGCATATATGAAAACATATTTTTTAGAGATTTTAATGCAGTGAAAGATGCTCAGATTAATGTATATTTATTAAGTTCCTAGTGACGTCAAGTGTGTATGTCTGCTGATAGACATCGCTATCAGAATTTTGAAGTAAGGCTCTAGAATATATATCACAGAATCAGTAACCTCCGTTTGAACTGTCAAATTGTTGGCAATTACCATTTCACCTATTTTCAGCCATTGTTATATTGTCAAGAAAAGATGTACATTGTATTGGACTTTAGGAAGTTAATTACTTTGTGAGCCTTTAAGCCATAACCTCCAAGGCCTAAACCTAAAGGCCACTAGGCCAAAAGATTAGCATGGTTTACATGGCTGGAATAAATTAGAGAAATAGAGATTTGTCAACTCTGTCTTTAAGATTTGTGTGTATGCTAACTTTATACCTTTGGGTGTTCCACATTGGAACTATAGGTGAGAATCTTTACATATTTTTAACTCTTGTTCGCAGGCTATGGAAACCTCTCCCCCAGCACTGTGTCCGGTCAGGTGTTTTGTGTGTTTTACGCACTGTGTGGGATCCCACTGAACCTGGCCTTCCTTAAACAGCTGGGGAAGTGTCTCACCATCCACCTCGGTCCACTGGAGAAGGGAATGGTCTCAGTTTTTCCAAAAAAGGTACTGATTCATTTAGCCACATAATTTATGTTTTTTGGTTACTGTTTGTGACAAAAACATCTGATATATGGTTTCTAGATATGTGTATGGTTACTTTACTATAGTGATCAAATATATACGATACACAACGAAAACAACAACGTTGCCATGCCTATGGATGTTACCTCAATCTAGTTTTTCTGTTGTTTCCTAGCAAATCATTGAGGCTCTGGCAGTGAGCTTGTTCTTCGTCACAGGCAGCTTGCTGTTTCTGGTCATCCCTTCTCTGCTCTTCAGCTACGTTGAAGGCTGGACATTTGGTGAGGGCTTCTATTTCGCCTTCATTACCCTCAGCACCATCGGTTTTGGAGATTACGTGGTGGGTGAGTAGAGAGAGCAAACAGGCACTGATATGGTGGAAAGACCTTTTAATCCTTTAATAAAATTATTATATTCTAATTTTAAATATCTATTGTATAAAGCAACAAAATAAGAGTCAGCATTTGTGTGTCTCTTTTACATATTGACTCAGTGTTTCAGATGTTCTAACAAGGTATCATTGATTATTCTAGGGACCGACCCGGGCAAGGAGTACATCTCTCTGTATCGCAGTCTTGCAGGTATATGGATCATCTTCGCCTTGGGGTGGCTTGCTCTCATCCTCAACATGGCAGGCAGAATAATGGAGCATTTGATTGGCCTGACTCATCTAGGCTTTAAGAAACAAGAGGTGGAAGAGGACATGTCATCCAGTAAACCCAAGGACACGTCAAAGATCTGACAATGAACTGTAGACTATCAACATGTAATGTTCACGTAGAAGTTCATGTAGATTTCTGTACATAATACACTACCCAGGCCAAAAAAAATAGTCACACAATCTAATATTTCCTTTGACCGCCTTTAGATTTAATTACAGGTTGCATTCACCGTGGCATCATTTTGAGACAAGCTTGAGATAAGCTGACAAGCTTATGCAATGTCACAATATTCATTTCCATCCAGAGTTGCATTCATTTTTCCCCAAGATCTTATACTGATGATGGGAGAGTTGGGCCGCTGAGTAAAGTCTTCTCCAGCACATCCCAAAGATTCTCAAAGGGGTTATAAGGTCTGGACTCTGTTGTGGCCAATCCATGTGTGAAAATTATGTCTCGTGGTCCCTGAACCACTCTTTCACAATTTGAGCCCGATGAATTGTGGCGTTGTCATCTTGGTACATGCCTGTGCCATCAGGCAAGAACAAATCCATTGATGGAAAAACCTGGTCATTCAGTATATTCAGGTAGTCAACTGACCTCAATTTTTGGACACATTACATTGCTGTACCTAGACCTGACCAACTGAACCAACCCCAGATCATGACATTGTATAGTAGACACTTGGCATGATGGATACAGCACTTCATCCGCCTTTCTTCTTACCCTGATGTGCCCATCACTGTGGAACAGAGAAAATCTGGACTCATCATTAGACCTTTTTCCATTGCTCCAGAGTCCAATCTTTATGGTCTGTAGCAAATTTATTTTCCAATTAGCCTCACTGGTAAGTGGTTTTCTTAAGGCTACACAGCTGTTTAGTCCCAATGCCTTGAGTTCTCTTCACATTGTGCGTGTGGAAATGTTCTACTGTTGATTTTTTATGATTTTATTTCATCAAAGGTTTAAGTGATCTCCAATCACAAAATATTTTTTGACCAGATGATGGTTCATCACTATTCTTCCAGGTTAATAATAAATTGGACGGTTCTTAACCCAATTTAGTAGTTTAAACAATCTCCTTAGTTGTTTTCTTTGCTTAATGCAGGCCAATAATTTGACCCTTCTGAAACAGAGTAACACCTTTTCCACAACATGGTTGTTTAAGAAATGAGAAGCTACTCTCTGCATCAGTTATGGCTGAATAAATTGTTGCCAGCTGAACCATATTAATCACTGCCGTAATTATCTTACCTATTCGCTTAGTTAAATCTAGATGGTGACTTTTTTCTGGCTAGGCAGTGTATGATACATACAGAAAGATACGTGACAGAAAGAAAACAAATGTAGCAGCTATTAATCTGTTAGCTAAAAACGGATTTTGTAAGATATTTGCCCAAGTGTATTTGTTCCTTTGTTAAAAGCTTAAATTTATGATCATGTTTCATCTTATCAAGAAGTGGTTTGATATATATCATACAATAGGCTGGATACACTTTTCAGGTTTCATTTGATGATTCTACCTCAATTAAGTCAAAGCGTTGGTACAGTTGACCAGGGCCACAGTACCACAAAGACAAGTGCAGATAGTGAAGATGCATGGATCATGATAAATTCAATACCAGATTGTTCCTGTTTGCACTCCCCATAAATCAATAAAACAAATTGTGTTTGTAACACATGTTTCCATAACATGAATTATTACCCGTGGTCCACACTACCTGCTGCGGTGTAGTGCGTGGCGGTTGTATTGCTGAGCTGCTGTGGCTCACTTGCCTGTGTGTCCATACAGGCAGCCTTACTGCTGCAGTGTGGCCCCTGCCTCCCCTATCTTTTTGGATGGAGTACGCCTTTGATAATTATCAATGAATATAATGTCATGATATTTACCATCATTGAAAGAGCAAGAGAGTGGGAGAGAGAAAGAAAGGGAATGAGAGAAAGAAAAAGAGAGTGCACAGGAAAAGAAACTGCCTTTCATCTGTTGTGTGTATTCTCTTCATGTCTTTGACATGATGCAGACATATAAAACTGGAGTAAAACTGGTTTGATATCAATATGACAGTCTACGGGTTGTTTTCAGGTCTATTTTTGGCAACAAAAAAAAAATCTATAATTGATTTTAAAAAACGTTATTTACACTCTTGAGACACAGTGAAGCTTAAGTCACTCACTGCAGTGGGGTGTGTGCTAAAGCTTTTAGCCTGGCAGCTACAGTGATGATTTTGGCATTAAGAACGAGTGTAAATACCATTTCAAATCAATTTGGGATCTAAGGGATTCAAGACTTTCCATCATCATAATGACAGAATTCCCATTTTGGGGGGAACTGTTTCTTTAAGAGGCCTCTCGAGCCCTCTTGAATTAAGAACTTGTTTCACACATGAAAGATTAGCTAATTGCTGTTATTCTTCTCTAGCTTTTATGTCCGCAGGTAGGAATAAATATGAAGGATATTTACTTGTATCTTTCATGTAAATCCAACATTTGGTGTGCGTGTGTGTGTGTGTGATAATAGGCTTCCACACCTGTGTTTGTGTACTGATGGTAAACTCTGGTGCACTGAGCATGGACGGCTATCTTAAACAAACCCATTAATCAAGACAGGGATGTGAAGTGACCCGAGAGCACCCAGGACTGATCTCAGACAGGCAGATGGACAACGGCTTCTGCTTGTCAGGTTTTATTTTTGTATTTTATCAAATTCACACAGGCCAGAACTGATAGCAGAGCAACATCTGTCACTTTCTGTCTTATACTATGCAAACTGATGTATGCCGAATATCTTTGTTTTGTCGAGAGCAGTGCCTCTAGAAGTCACATCTTAACTTCTGTATGTGGTCTTGAATTGAACCTTCCATTTCAAAGCGAGTTCCATGACCTCATTGACAGTCCCTACAAACTCCCCATATCTGACCATACCCACAGTCATTACCACAGCCCAACCTCTGCGGGTGTCTCTCCCTCTTTTAGATTTGCATGGCCATTGGAGTAAGCGAAACAGTAGTGCAGGTGGAGGCTAATTTGCCTGCAATGCTTGGAAACAGGAGAAACCACAAAGGTGAACCTTCACTCCAGCAGAGGTTGAAGACACAAATCGTACCTGGATCCCAAAGTTCCCCCAGGAAGTTGAGATGGAGATAAAGGAAATTTTCAACTTGGCACGGGTGCCCTCCATCCTTATGCTTGGAGTGATTTATGTGGCCTATGTGCTGATCGGTGGGGTGGTTTTCTGGAAGCTGGAGGGAGATCTCGGAAAGAAGGACATCAGTCTTTTACTGTTGAACAAAAAGAATCTGCTCACGACATATACCTGTCTGAACCAAGAGGGCCTGGAGGCAGTTGCTCAGGTAAAGCATTGAAACATCAGAAGCAGTATTAAATAGAATCCTTAGCCCTTCTCCCTGGGTGAGGTGGAGACATTTTCTAAAAAGCAAATCTAAAAGGCTCTTATCTGCATAATTATGTAATATACGTGAACCTGTGGATTTTAGTGACCACTGAATTTACATGTTGACCCCAACCCCATTACTTTTACATACACACATAACTATAGTTTTGTCCCCCGTTTTCATAAAATGCATAATTGTTTTTTTCAATACTCTTTTACCTCTGCACTGTTTCAATATACTGTAGTGGCCAAAACAACCACTTAGTGAGTTGAAATATATGTAAGACTCATTTTAAGCAGTTATATGCTCGCCGTGTTTGTATCTATTTCCAATAAATGATTCAAGTACTGTAATCAACAACAGTAAATATATAATAGAGATTTAGGTCTTTAAAAAAGACCAACCGCTTCTTCCACCGAACAGTTTCAAGCAACAGAGGACCATTTGCAATCACTTCTAGGTCAATGGTGACAGAAGAAAATTACAGAAATGATGGTCAGAAGACAGAGTGCTATTCCAAATCTTTATGATGGTGTTTATGTGGCAAGGAACCAACTTTGTTCATGCAAATACCAGCTTTTCCAGCCTCCCAGGACTGCACCCTCTACATTGTGTCTTGCCCTGACTTGATTTACACAGCAGCAGAATTGTGCAATCTCTTTCTTGGAGTAGTTTTCTTTTATACCTAGAAATTCTAGAGAAAGATGTGCTATGTTGCATGCTATTTCCAGAAAAACAACAGATTGTTAGTAATTCTGCCCAGCAGTAAAAAAGAGTTAGGGAGAAGCCCTTTTTTGCTTTAAGGCAGTGGTTCTCAAATTGGGCTCCAGTGAGCCACAGGGGGGGTCCCCAGTGAAAGGGGGAATCATTTATTTTTTTACTGTAATTCCATGAAGTATCACAATGACATAATATCTGGTCCTTTTGCTCATGGGTTTCTTACACTTTCTGTGATAAAACATCTAAAAACAAAGTTCTTGTCAGAATGGGAGGTCAGTGGTCTAATTAGTGACAGTTTAGGGGTCTATTTAAGGGTCACATATCACAGTTTGAGAACCACTGCATCAAGGTATGAAGATATCACATTCACTTCAGTAATCAGTCTGTTTGGGATTAGGATGTTTTGCATCATAACTGCTACATTTATCATAACAAGCCCACAGGTCTCAGACTGTTATGTATTTCTTGTGGAGTAATTTCCCACACTGGCGATGATTTCGAGAATTTTATGTAACAGGCTGTGTCAATTTATCTGCCTCACAGAGTTTTCTCTGTGTCATGCTGTTCTGTACTGATCTAAAAATCCAATACATACAAGAATTACATAACTGTGAGTCATAGAGTCTGACCCAAGTCCATACAATATGGCATTAAGTTTAAGCATTTTTATCATTGTTTCAGGTTGTTCAAGATGCGTCCAAGGTGGGCCTGAGTTTGAAAGGCAACTTCACCACGGATGGTTTCTGGAAATTCACCAGCTCGGCTGTGTTTGCTGCCACTGTGGTCACAACTATAGGTTAGGCATTATGAGGATAAAACTCAAGAAATTTTTAAACATGTGCCATAAGAATTCTAGCCAACACAATAATAATATCAGGCTGGTCAATGACCCGTATGGAAGGAGCTTTAATCGTGTGTTGGATTACCTCATACAGAATTTAGTATTTTGTTTAAACATTCAACAGACTCACCAATCTTGTGGCTCAAAAATTACATCAAAAATGTTATTCCTGTCAGTAAGCCATAAGCCACTCATTTTATACCAATATGGGAAATTACCATTTTCCCTTATTTTTTATATGGGAAAATTGATGTATAATACACATTAACCGTTTTAAATACATTTTCCCAAATTAAATTTATTTCACCCAGTATTTATTTCAAAATCCACGCAAGTTTAATCAACTGTAGATGACAGGATTTATTATGACAATTAATTAAGCCTGAATGAGGACTCATTGATCAATTATCAATAAGTACTAGAGCCTTCAGTATATTTGCACCAACCTTGACGCTCATTTGGAAAATCTACCCAAATTAACAAAAACAATTTGGCTATTGAAGCTCTGCGGAGTTGAAAAAATGTCTTGTGGGAGCAAAAGTTATCTGAGAGGCCCTTTGAACTGTGGGTAAAAATAGCTGATGTTGAATGATGACACACAGGCACTCATGTTTCCACATGTGGTAATTCAAATCCACATGTTAAAAAAAAAAAAAAAGGTATGCACATTTTTATGCGTAAATGTAAATTTCACAAGGGACATTTTCCTTCATATGTTAAAGAGGCCACTCACTTTTGATAATGTGCATTTCACATGTGACATTGTGTTTTGTTTTCACAAGATAAAATTCTAATCTGCATACGAAAAGGCCGATAATTTACTGATTTAATTCAATATTAGCGCATGCCTCTGTCCAGATAAGACACATGCAATTTGTTTCCACATGTGGAAGTTCAAATTCTCATGCAAAAAAAGCAAAATCACGAACTAACATTTGTAATTCCAATGTGAGAAAGTCCATTTCTTAGATGAGAATTTTAATTCATATGTCAAAGAAGCCAGTCACTCATGACAATGCCTAGTTCACATGACGTTATTTCATTTTCACACATTAAAATCTTAAATTGCCCGTGAAAATGTGTGAAAATGTGCAATTCACATCTTCAATCATCATTCGCAAATCTCATCTTCCGTATTTTGCTTCCACGTGTTGAATCTACATGTGAAACAGCCAAAGACATGTGAATGTATATAATTCATATGTGAAAAAAGCCAACCCCTTTGTAAAAATGCCTTGTTCATATGAGATATCATTTTCTTTTTACATTTTTAGTTTTTAGATGTGAAATTAGCCAATGACATACACAATTAATCTATTCACAGGTGAAATTGTTATTTTCACCTGTGAAAAGGCTGATTTCACAGGTGACATTTGCTTAAGAGATAGTTGCAATGCAAATTAATACCTATACATTTTGATTTATGGCATTTAATCTATTCTCTAATTGAGTCAGTTCCTTAAAGTAGATTTGCAGCTCTTTAAAATGAGGCAGCTCACTTCGTGTATTTTTTGGTTGCCAGAATATTACGTATTTAAATATTAGAGGCATTAATTCAACCACTTTGTATACAATTGAATCAAAATAAGTTCTTACTTTCTTTCCACCACAGAAACGTGAGATACTAACAGTTTACAGTTTTGCAGGTTATGGGAACATGAGTCCCAGTTCTACCGCTGGCCAGATCTTCTGTGTGTTCTTCGCACTATTTGGTATCCCGCTCAACATGGTGGTACTCAACAGGGTGGGCAAGTACATGCTCGTTATTGAGAGGAATATCTCTGACTTTCTGGAGGGGAAGACCGGGCGAAAGGTGAGTGTATCTAACATCATCACAAACAAAGCGGGAATGTCAACGTGACTCACTTCTCCCCCACTGCAGACATGTACCCGCTTTTTTGTCCACCTGGTGTCTTACCTGTCAGGAGCAGTTCTCTTCTTTGTTGTGCCCATGATTGTGTTCCAAATGCATGAGGGCTGGACCTATTCCCAGGCCATCTACTACTGCTTCATCACCCTCAGCACCATTGGCTTTGGAGACTTTGTGGCAGGTACGGGGCAGTGATTACCTTCAACATAAATCACGCAGCAGGGCAGATTGTTTACAGGAAGTTGCTGTGTTGTGAACTTGAGTTACTATTAAATTGTCACACACTGCTTTCGTGGGCAGGGTCTTAGAGCAATGTAGTTTATGCTGTTCAATGCAGCGAGGACTGCACAGACTTGTACATTGGGGAGAAAAACAACCTCTCCATAAATGAATGGCACAATACAGGAGGGCCAACTCCTCAGGTCAAGACTCTGCTGTCCACTTCTGGAGAAAAAAATCATTCTCTTGAGGGCAACAATGTAAACATTTTGGTCAGCGAAAACAGATGGTTTGAAAGAGGAGTGAAAGAATCCATCTATGTTAAACTGTAATGGCCGTCTGGTGGCCTACGAACTTACTTATCACCCACCTATCATGTTCCAAAGACAGCTTAACAACCATTCACACCCACTGGAAGGCTGGCGTGGTCAACGACCCACAAGTGGCCCTAACAAATCTGAAACTCAGAGCTCACACGTGTCCTTAACGACACTGTAAGGACACTTTCACACAGAGCTTGAAAGCCTGCAATTCCCCTCCAGTTACTTAGAACTTTGATTAGAGTATAAACATCTTCAAAAAACTGAAACACGTCCAGTTGCCTACGTTACAGCGCTTAGAAATACAATGACCTGGTTGACTGAGAACATTTAACATTCTCTGCTGCATTTTTTGTTATGTTCCCAACTCACTGTACATTGCTTTGTTAATTAATTGCCTTCACAGATAGTAATCCAGACAATGTATACCCAGATTGGTACAGCGTCCTTATGGCCTCATGGATCTTCTTTGGCCTGGCCTGGCTGGCCCTACTTATCAATCACTCCATCGACATCCTGGAGCGGCTCAACACCCACTGCAAACAACGGTGGGGTGGACAGGCGCAGGACAAAGAACCTGACAGTGCAGAGGGTGACAACCCAGACACACAGGTGGAGGAGGAAGATGAGCTCAAGAAGCCTCCAGTAACTCAGTAATGTCAAAAATAAGGTGGAGGTTTAAGTGAGTTGACCTAGCTGTAGAATCACCTGTCTTTAGATCAGAATGTGGACCAGAGGTGTAAATCATGAATTTGGCTGAGCCATGGCAGGATGTGTGTAGATGTTGAGTGTATGGCGATTGAATATGTGATTGAGCAAATGTTTGTTGATTTCGATTCCTCTCTCCCCAGCTGCTGCTAAAATAGAGTGCAGCAGGGAAGATGCATTTTTAAAAGCTAACCTGGAAGGTAGAATTGCCTTGGTTCCCTCAACCAAATGGCCTGTTCATATGGGACATTATTTTCTTTTCACATGTTTTTATTCTATGTTAATTTTCCATTGTAACTGAGATTATTGCAGAAATTAAACTATGTGGCAAACAGAAGTTTATGAAACACATTTTGATCAGCAAGATAATCTTCATTATAATCTACATTTAAACACCATTTATGGGATTTTTCAGGCACCAGAAGTAAAAAGCTGACGTTGATGAACTTCACCGTAGTGGCATGACTTGACTTCACCACCACCAAACTTCATCTGACACTATACTATACATACTTTTACAAATTGTTAAATTATAATTAGGATAGTTTACAACTTAGGTCTGCATGTAAAGACAGAGCAGTTAGCAGATGAGACTCAGTCTTCTGTGTAATGGCGTTTAATGTCCCTGACAACCTCTGTAGTCTCATTTAGCCACTTGTTAGCAACCACGTTTCTGACACTTTTTTTAAAAATCAAACATATTTATTGAGGTTTTTTATGTCATGAAACAAAAGGTGACCAGAAACGGAAATGCAAAAATACTCATTTATTTCCGGTTTTATGATTAATTCCTGCTGCACTCTATATTGACTCATTTTGCTGAGTCAAGTTCGTTTGATTGAAAGCAGACAACACCCTCATACTGTTTGGGACGTTAGCATAGTGAGTCCCAAACTGTAAACAAGTGACTCACTGACATGCTTATTCAACTACCTGGGTAAATAAAGTCCTCAGAGATTAAAGTCTAGGATACTGGGTTAACACTTATTTTGCCCCACATACCTGTCTGATGGTTAGTGGTCAGTGGAAAACTACAGTCAGTCTGTCTCTTGCTCTTTGGCCTCTCAATGTGTTGGTCACCCCACTGACCACAAACCAAGTCATTTGCCAACTCAGTGGCATTATGCAACTGGCTGAGTAACAGAATGGCCCCAGGCACAAGATGAATGACATATACAGTCAATCAATTAAGAATACGTACATGTAAATAATGGGATTTTTTATATACTGTAAACTTAAAGATATATTTACCATTTCGAGTACCGAGTTGTGTACTTTCATTAAAATAATTATTTCCAATAATGAGCAAACCCAGAGACACAAGTTTACCCAAAGTTACAGTGCAAATAATTTGTGTGCCTGTCGCTATAACTTTGGGATAGAGTCAGCGAGTGAGTCGTCCATGACCATTTTGAGTCAACCTAAGTAAGGTAGATAGATTTCCATCAGCAGTGGTGATTGTTTGACATGAAGACAACAACAAGCATAAATAACATACTGTATGTTTAAATTACATGTTTTATTGCATCATCAAATGCAAAAAAAATCTCCATTGATTTACCATGACTTACTAAAAATGTACATTCAAAAACATAAGAATCGCATTTACTTATCAACGTATATGAAGGGGATTTATTTATTTATTTGATAATTATTTGTGTAGGGACAAGTATGTAGCATAAACTGATGCCACACACAGGCATGTATAGTCTTAGCTAATTTGTGATGCCCACCCCTGTCTTTCAAGTTTTTTAAGGACTAAATAATTAATATTGCACGTTTCATGTCATTCTGTTTTAAAGTTATTTGTAATTGTCTGAAGTATGTTCTAGCACCAGTTGTTGATCACGCTTTTAACATACTATTAAAATATCAACAATATCTAAATCCACCATATAATGGAAGCTTTCACTTTTGACTGAAATTATTATGTTGGATATTAAAACACTACAGTCTTGAATGTCTCCAGTATATTTTTAGTCATATTGTTAATTTATACTATTTTTCTGTTCAATTATGAATTGTTTTTTAGTAGAGCATTTAGTAAGGCATAGCTAACTTATTTCTGTTGAAGTAGCTTTGTGTCCAGAAGGTGGTGCCCCTATCCCAACACTGACCAAAGGCATACAGTCGTGCTTGCCTGCTTGCAGTATCTGGTATACTGTACAGTCTATTGTTCTGTGTAGTGCTGTAATCATATACACTAACCATATTGAGCACATCCTCACAGTCAATGTATTCCTACACTTCAGAGTAGAATCTCATGTGTCAGTCAAAAAGAATAAAAACCCAAACACACTCTTTAAATCATTTTCCATCAAATGTAATTTCTTCACCTTTTTGCCTCATTAAATGAATGTGTACAGTCATGATTTCATTACAAGTTTGTGTTTTTGCTGCATAGCGCATGCTAAGTTAGAACCAGCGGTGGACAGTAAGTACATTTACTCATGTACTGTGCTTAACTATATTTTAAAGGTGCTTGTACTTTACCTTTTTATGCTATTTTATATTTCTATTCCACTACTGTACATTTCAGAGGGAAATACTGTACTTTTTACTCCACTTATTTATCTAGATGACTAAATTGATTATTCATGTAACTTTGGTTAATAGTTATTTTGTAGATTCAAATAAATCATATTAAATAATATATTTTATTGCACAAAATGTATAATGAATATAAGATACAATAATACAATAGCTATACAATACAGAATAAATCATGATACAATGTATTAATAATAAAATATGAATACATTTAACCTATATAGTGCTTTTCATAGTACTCAAAGACACTTCGGAAAAGAAACCAACAAAACGAAAACATTAAGATCACACTAAGTAAAATTAAGTTGAGCTTCAGCAGCTTAAATATCTTAAGTAAAAAATGTGGCTACTTCTTCCACCTCTGGATAGAAAAACATATGACATAACAGCCTTCAAAGGCACAAATGCCTCTTGAGGCTCATAGATCACAGAGTTTGTGGGACAATACTGTAAAGGAGTGAACGACAAAGACAGACGTCGAGCAGCAGGGGCAAGAGTAAGGAAAAAAAGTTCTGGAGAGATGGATAGTTAAGACAGGAAAAATGAGGTTGGTGAAAAAAAGGAGATTTTTGAGGGAAAGTGCAAAATTCCAGACAGCAAAGGGAACAGGAAAAAGAAGAAGGCAGCAGAGGAGATTTCTGCTTTTTTTTTCTCTGTATGGGTAGTGAGGAATATGAAGAAGAAATGGCGTGAGAGTGACAGGACTGTGACTGTTGGGCAAAACAACGCCACATACCTGTTTGGCCACGGTTCAATGAGAACTCAGTATGTGTGAGAGGACTGGTGCCTCTCACTTGTTCTGTCCAATTGACTACTTTTTTAGCCTGCATACTGTCCAGAGTAACATAGGGCACTGACATTGAGGTGCAAACCTTCTGTGCTTTGGATTTTGGCCCTATTATCATTATTATCATCATTATAATCATTATGATCTATCTTTATTTGGTTTACTCTGAGAATATTATCTCCAAATGCCAGTGCAGATGTAGTTAAAATAATAGTGCAGATATAATACATCACCATTTATATTTGGCTGCCTTATATGAATGTTTGTCAAAGACTGAAAAAAATTGTGAATGACAGATGTGTTTGCATTTCTGCATGAAACAATATACAAGCTATATACAACACATTTGTCCTTGGAAGAAATGTCCTTGGAATGCAAGGATTTATTTACTTATCTTTTGTTTGTTTGTTTGCTTTAGTATAAACCTGCAGACATAGCCGGTGCAGAGGAAGTCACTAAACATATACAAGTACTTTTGGAATAATATTCTGTGCAGCCTTTGGTTGAAACTTAAGTTGTGAATGGGCATGGGTGCATAAGCAGCAGCCTGGGTATAGATGTTGTCTCATATGGGAAGCATTGACATTTTCCTTATTTGACTGATCATCATCTCTTACCACATGGTCAAAACTGCCTGAGCTGAAAAGATGAGGCAACTTTATTCTGCAAAACAAATTCCTTGAAATGATCATAACCAACAGTGATCTGATGATTTAGTTTTTACTGATTAACATGTTCAGTAGTATCATAGCGGTATTATGCCATAGACAAGGCAGATCGAGACATACTGTACTAATGGAATGTTGGTTTTGGTCTATGAATAGTATTAGTTGACAATAAGAAAACCTATCTTTCTGACATTTTTTGGCATCCCTAGCCCCTCAACAACAGCTTCCTGTTTCATGGTGAAAAATCAAAATTTCCTTGCTGCCAGGGCAAGGATGAAAACTCACAATCTTATCCAGGTCTTAAGGCTTTAAATCAGTTTCTTACTAGAACATGCCCTTTCATGGGGTACAACTGGGGAGCAAGACATTTCTGAATGATAGATGATGTTCTACATCCTCAGCGTGAATTGAGTTACATGGCTGGGATTCTTTTTCCCAATTCATACCTTAATTTCCATGATTTGCAATGATGCTGAGATAAAACGACAAAGAGTTAAGTGAAATTCTCCAGGAGTCAGAACTAGAATATGGTTTGTCTGAATTAAAGTAATAATGGCATTTGAGATGAATATCAATACCAGTGGGAGCTGATAACACATTGCAAAAGAGGAATTAACAATACATGCAGCTTTATCAGCATGTGGTTTTCAACCTGAATAACAAATCACATACAACACATGCTGCAAAATCTACACAGAATATGTTTTATATATACTTTTTTAAATAAATATATATAAATATGGTCATATTTCCATTTTAGTGACAAAATCACACACCACTTGATCTATTTAACTATTTGAAGTAATAAAAAGTGTACATTTATTAGATTTTTTTATTTTATTTTATTAATATTTCATAAGTAAGCCTGATAACAAGGTTAAAACAATTAAACAATTAGGTGTGTCGGCTGTGTGTTATATGGTTTCCTGTCAAAGTACAAAATGTGTTTAATGTTGACACACAGACTAACTAATTCACCCATAATATGAACAAAAAAAGGAATGGTCAGGTTTTAGTATCAAACACAAAACGCAAGTAGCTTTGTGGGCAGATCTCAGGCACTGGTGCTATTATCCCGGCGGGATAAATGACTCTTGCGCCCAATGCAAATCTAATATGGGTTGGTCTGAAGTAGCTACATTACTCATAGGTGTGGTTTGGGCGTAACGTGCAATAAACCAATCAGAGCGTCATCTCACATTCCCTTTAAAAGCAGGCGCGCTTGTTTCATGGCAGATTGCTATTATAACGGCGGATTTGCCAGACGCACGCCAGGAGCGGTTCACAGCCGAGGAGAACGTCGTTCTCGTCGGGGCCGTAAAAGACCGAGAAGTGGCATTGTATGGGGATGGGAGAAACCCATCCAAATTAGCTTTGGTTAAACAGGCGTGGGAGGAAATTGCCACAATTGTTTCTACGGCTGGCATCCCCAGGACATCCACCAGTGCCGCAAGCGCTACAACGACGTCAGAAGACAGGGGAAGTCCAAGCTTGCTGGCAACAATCGGACTAACAATCGGATAACTTTTTAATCATTATTGACATGAAATAAATGTAACACAGCCATACAATAAATCAAAACAATGTAACGCAGCTTCGCAGGAAGAAGACCCTGGCCTCGGGAGCAGTGCGCACGGGCCAGCTGAGGAGGGAGCAGCGCAAACACCAAGGTGCAGAGGATCCAGACCCACTACACGCCGCGGCAGCAATGTCTCTCAGACCGGAGGACCGCGGCCTCTGAGGCGCATCGCCTCAAGTCTGGAGAGGATTGCTGCAGCCATGGCGCGTGGGCCTCCAAACGCACCACCTGCTCCTGTTGTGGCC
>OMLP01017714.1:1757-15008 GCA_900302685.1 Spondyliosoma cantharus | reverse complement strand
TCTCTCTCTCTCTCTCTCTCTCTCTCTCTCTCTCTCTCTCTCTCTCTCTCTCTCTCTCTCTATATATATATATATATATATATATATATATATATAATTTATATCATCCATTTGTCAAATGTATGTCAAACTATCAGTTCTCTATGTGGTTATTTAGTGTCATGACAGAGGTGGAGGATCTCACCAGTCGGAGCAGTTGGAGCAGAAATCGACGGAGTTGTCGGACGGACAGTCCTGACAGTGCCACCGCACTCCCTGGATGGGCTCCATGCCACAGACGTCACACTGCACAAAACACACACAAACATCTTCAGAATATTATTTTGGAACATTATAAAACGATTGAAACCTTTCTTTGACAAACTGATTAATAATCATCATCAGAAAACACTGATTTCTTAGAGTAACATTTGACAGTCTCACAATTCTATATACTTCACATACAAGATAGGAATCCAGTTAAGGTAATACTACACTAACAATGTAAAGTACTAATAATGTAAAATGTTACTCAAGCTGCCAATTTCAAGCTTTAAAATATAACAAATAAAAATAAAATAGGCATTTTCAATGATTTAGCAGTTTATTTCAGTTGCTGAAGCAAGAGCCAAGATTTTGATTATTTCCCACTCTCCTGTGTTATCTGCTCTTGTAGGAGTGAACAGAGCGACTCACTCCCTTAAAATTGGCATATAGCATGTAAACTGGACCTAAACCTTGGCATGTGATTTCATTGCCCCTAACACACACTGACGGCTCAGGTATATGTAACTGTAATGTAGTCAGGTTGTTGTACTACAGTGTGTCCTCACCTTGAAGCCGACGTGCCGCATCCCGACCTTGTCCTCCCGGATCTCCTGGAGTGTCTGTTTTTTCAGACGCTTCAGCTCTAAAAGCTCTTTGTACTCTGGCAAATTTCTCAACTCCACAGGTATCGCCTCCTCGTCCTGGTGTGTAAGGAAAGAAACACACACATACATTATGGTGCACACATAGAAAGACAGATACAGAGAGGAGATTACTGGCAGGCAACAGGACAGACAAAACTTCTCTTTTTGGCTCCAGGATCCAGTATGACAATGATATTCTCTAAATGTTTAATGATCTGTGAACAAATTTGCTGCCAGTATGAATCAATCTAATTAAAACTGAACAACAGCAACATATACACAACCACTAATCTTGATTATCTTTTTCTTCTGAGCTGCAATGTTGCACTAAACAGAAACCTTCTGAGCTGGTTCTCAGACACCTATTGGCCGCTAGCTCCAAAATGTAACCTCCACCTTCTTGAGGAGAAGTGGTAGGTGCAACATTTGATTTTACACGAAACTCTTTATGTCTTGACGGGGAGGAGGGCCGCAACTAACGATTATTTTCATTACTGACTAATCTGCCTAATATTTTAACTTTAACTACACTTATGTATCTAATTGATTCATTGTTTAGTCTATAAAACTTGTAGCAACTTGTTCAGGACAGATTTTCTTGTAATGTGAGTTTTTAAGCCTCCTGAACTGGTCACAGGCATGTTTGATGTAAACGATCTAAAATCTGGATGATTACAGTGGTACTTTCCAAGCTGGACCAAAACAACCAATAAGAGAGGCATCCCAGAGTAGGTGACAGTGCTGCCAAGCATCAGTAAACATTCTAGCCCTTGAGGTTAACGCTAGCTAACAGCTGTCAACAGAAACTTAAAATCTCATCTCCGCTTCTCACTGAGGAATAAAAAACCTGCATTGACCGCCTCTCCCGACTCATCCAGACTCGTGAAATCCTTTGGTTTTGTTTCTTTTTCTCACTGTCAAGTAATACCAGGCTAATCTCCATTTTGTTTACGTCTACAAAGTCAGAGCACTGAAGCTACGCTCCTGCTGCTGCTCAATTTATTCAAAATGTGTGATTACTGGGGCGCCGTTTAGCTCAGTTGGTAGAGCAGACGTCCCATGTACAGAGGCTTTGTCCTCGCTGCAGTGGACCTGGGTTCGACCACCGGCCTGGGGCCCTTTGCTGCATGTCATTCCCCCTCTCTCTCAACCTGTTTCCTGTCACTTTTTCAGCTAATCTATCAATAAAGCCATAAAAGGCCAAAAAAATACTTAAAAAAAAAAAAAAAAAATGTATTATTGAACATGTTGCATGTCCCAATTTCATCTAATTCAACACTGTACGCGCTTGGTTCCTCAGCAAACAAATTTGCCAAGTGTGAAGAAGATCGGATTAATGGATTCTTGAGAAGGAGAATAACAAACAGAAAGACAGGGATTCCTTGCTTTATAGTTCGATCAATGAAAAAGGACAGCAGCAAAGCCTTACATTTAAGAAGCTGGAACCAGCAAATGTTTGACAAGCTTTAAAAAATTATTGAAAAGATGAGTCACTAATCAAAATTAGGATTATTAGTTGACTCACTGTTGCAGTTTTAAACAGGAAATGTCTTTGTGAGAATCCTGCTAAGCTGCGGAAGTTTTTGCCCTCCTGAGACCTTTGTTCCTTCCTGAAACCTACGGGACAATCTGGTGAAGTGAGAAATTACTGTGGCCCATGCAGACAACACCTTTGTGCCTTCGCTTCATACCGGTAGCAGCAGAGGTTTTGTTAACGCGCTGGTGGAGCTGGCAGCCTGTGTTCACAGTAGGACACAGCGACCTGGTTTTACTTAAAGGTTACCGACTTCAAAAGGAGAGAAAGAAAATGTCAGCGCTTGAGCAACCGCAAGCATCAGGAGTTGCAGAGTTCAAATGGAAATAGAGGCAAGGTTGGCCGGGTCCCCTGCTCTGATTTTCAACAGTACACGCTGCCGCGATTGAAGTGGAGAAAAAAGGGAATAGACGTGCGTGATCAAGGGACAAACAACTTATTTTATCCAAAAGTGGAGCTAAGAGTGAGAGTCTGTGATAGGAAAGCAGACGTAAGTGACAAAGCAGAGAGCACAGTGGAAGTTTGTTTTCTTTGCCTCGGCTTGGATGGATTTTAACAGACCAGTCAAGTATTAAAAACAAGCTCCTCAAAGCACATAATATGCAGCTTCACCTTGTCTTTCTTTTAAGGGTCAATGCTTACATGACAGTGAGAAAAGAGGAAATGTGAGCTTGTGATTAACTCAAATACACAGGCTTGGTTCGTGATCGGTGACACAACAAATTTGGAAGAATCAGTTCAGTTACAAAATAATCTTGTCAGGACGAATGCATTGGAGTTGGGTGAATCCAAAAATAGCTTTGTTAAAAAAAAAAAAAAGAAAAAAAGAAAGAGCACTGAGGCTTCAAGTTACCGAGTCATCAGCCGACGGGTCCTGCACGCTGCCGTAATACACTGAGCGCTCATCATCTTCGTCCATGAAGACAGGAGGTTCATAGGAGGTGAGGAAAGTAGACGGCCGGTACAGGTGCTTGTTAAGGTGGTGCTGCCTCTTACTGGATGCCTGAGGAATTAAACAAGTGCAGTTACAAGAGCAGGCCATTTTAAAACAGGTCTCATTAAAAATTGATTGTTATATAGTTGCTTAAAAGTTAATACAAAAGCTACTACTAGTACATAGTTAAAAGTATAGTACTTCACTTCACAGATGCTTTAAAGTAGGGCTGGGCTGCACAGGTGGAATCAATATCATGATAATAAAAAGAAGCTTTCCAATACTGATGTATCTTCAAGTGGTAAATGCATGACTAAATAAGAAATGATGACACTGCTCAATACAGTGAACTGTGTTCCACTGTTGTGCACTCCAGCTGTCAAATATCTTCCCACATGTTGAACAAAAACTATAACAGATTTTGTTAAAATAACAACTAAAGCTCAAATTGCACATTACAGTTTGCAAAACGATCACAATATCTAAGCCCAACAAATCCACCATCTTTTCTATCCATTTTAATCTTGTCATGGATATGTCGGTATCAGCACATGTTAGCAACTGTACATATTTTTACTGAGTAAAGACACAAAGCCTTTAAAAACAAATGCATCAAGAAGACATTCAGCAAAAAATTGTTTTGCTTTTTTGTTTTTTTTTAAACTTGTAGGCTAAACTCAAAATAATATCCATGATTCAGTTCTATTTACAATAAAGAATGAATGTGTAACTGTGGCAGCGTCAACAATCTTTTATTTCCTTTTTAAAAACAATTTCTTATTATCAGAATTTACTTATATTGTTCACTTATTTATCTTGATGTGTGTGTGAATTTAACTTGTAGCCTATTGTGTGACCTGTCCTCAGTAGTGGGGCAAGTGAGGGTCAGTGATAGAATAGATGAGCGAAAGATCTCTGGATAATATGTATTTGCGGATGCATGCATGGATGGTCTGCTGTGGGACTTTGGGATGAATAACGGTAAGCAGTCGGGGATGTTGTTGAACCAATGCTGTCAGGTTGTGTGTCATGTTTTAATTTATTTTTCTGTGTTATTTTATTGTGTTGATGTTATTGCTTGGCCTTTTATTCTTTTATCTTTTTAAGTTGTTCACCTTGGTTTTATGCTATGTTTTATGACAATCAAAACTAAACAAAACTGAACTTCTGTTGACTTCGTCGAATTCAGAAAGAAAAGCCTGGGACAAATATTAACAGGAATGACACTCAACAGTCAAATATCTTTCTACGCTAACAGCTACTTTTCTCTGCTCACCTTGGTTTTTTCCTTCCTTCTTTCCCCCCACCACACTACACAACACAACACAACACAACACAACACATTTGGACTCCCAATGCGCACACACACCTGCTCACCCTGTCCTCATGTGTCTGCTATGTTGCCTTTCATTTGGATCTTTTCACCTGTTATTCCATTTTCGCAACAACAGATGAGCCACGTGTAGAGGAGGCTTGTTGATAATGATGTAGCTGATCGAAACCAACATGGTACCAAATGACATCGGCACCAGCTGGGTGCACTTACAAGCTTTTACGAAACAAATGTATAAGTAGGACTACATTCAACAGTCACAGTCAGTGCATCTGAAATCCGCCCAAGTTAAGTCTATTTGTGGGAAACACTGCAACAATATTAAACTAATGGCCCAGTCCTTACTCAAAGACACTTCACATTTAATTAGAAAAGCATTTGTTTACATGACATCAGTGACTCACTCTGGTTAAGAGGTTTGGTAAATACCTTTTTAGTGTACATGCACAGGTTGGGTGTTCTTCCAGGCACGGGGATACCAGCTTTTGTCAGTTTGATGAAGTACTTCTGAACCCTACTGGCAACCTGGAATGTTTAACAGGAAAATGGCTGCGTTAATGATTTCCAACCGAGGAACAGCTGCTTGAAGTAATTGAGGTCACGCAAATGTGTGATCCAGGTACTTGTAGGGGGTGCAGTTATCACACAAATCACTCTTTGCCTTTTAGTGCTGAAAAGTGTACACTCTGCTCTGCTGCAAAATTAACAGCATGTTTCCACAATACAGACAGATTTGTTAATGTCAGGCCATGCTGACAGACACATACAACCAGTTCAAAGACAACTGGGGATGTATTCTAACCAGCAAGTTGTGTTCTTATCGTTTTCAAATGTCTTAATAAACTTAACCAAGTGGTGGTAAGTGTGGATCAACTCTCTTTGTCACCTGTTTTGCTGTTCGATTGCCCAGCTCATCAGCAATCTTCTGCCACCTTCTGGACTCAACTTCCTCAGGAGGGAACTTAACAAGAAGCTGCTCCAGTTTTTTCTATCAAGATATACAAAACAACAAGTCACCATCAAGTACAAGAACAAAATTTAGTGCATGAACAATTCTATGTTTAACATATCTAATCACCAATGCTGATTATATACACGTCTTATACAGTACATACCTATGAAACAGGTGGATAGCACAAATTATAACACATTTGGGTTGTTTATAAAACAAAAAACAATATTAGCCCTCATTTACGAAGCCCTCAATTTCCCAATTTGACAATAGTGTGGCAGACAAGAATCATGTATTTTCAAACATTATTACCTCCACTAAGGGGGTTATGTCTTTACCCTCGTCAGTTACTTTGTTTGCTGGTTGGTTTGTCAGCAAGATTACACAAAAACTGCTGCATAGATTTTCACAAGGATGGGTCTCAGCCCAGAATACACCACATTAAGTTTTTGGTGTGGATCCATGAAAAGAGACGGATCCAGGAGCCTTGGCAAAAGTAAAATATCTAGGAAATGGTGTAATGAAAGAAATCTGCATCTTAAAATAACATAAAATATGTTTCAATACTTGAGTCATCAAGCATTCCTGCACATACTTGACTAGTTACTTGGTGAATGATGTCATTCTGATAAAATATAGTGCAACATCTTAACATTTACTACCTACCTGTTCCTCCACAGTCCACAGCTGGTTAAATGTGTCAGGCTTGTTTGGGTGACAAATCCTCCCCCTGATCATCTGTCAAGAAAACATGAAGTGACGGCCGTGTTAAAAGACTAAGACGATACAAAAATAATGGGAACTGCACCATTTGAAGAGATCTGTGCATATGAACTGCCTGGCACACTGAATCGGTCTTCTGTCATCTGTCATTTGACAGGCAAAGATGTGATACAAGATGCATCATCAGGAAGACACAGAAAAACACTTTTGACTGACAAATAAAATCCTCGTGGGATTCAGGGGAGTAATCCGGGAGAATGCAAATGTGTTTGCACAAAATAAACAGAGGGAGGACGTGTTTGCTTGGTGCGGTCTAATCCCAACAATCAATTAAAATTAAAACCTGGCTGGCCATATAATATGGGAAAGGACCCACACGCATAACAGAGGCCAAGAATAACACATAATCAGAGATGTGGGAGAGGCAGGCTCCTCACGTTTCCATAGATACCATCTTTTGTGCTCACGTGTGCTGCATGCTAACTCTGCCGAAGAGCTAGAATGGGGCAGATGAGGTTAGAGGAAGCCAGGCAGTGAAAAATGGTAATAACCTGATGATTTGTGGGCTAACCTGCAGGATGTTGGTGACTCACCAGCTAGAGTAAGGAAGAGATTTAGCTACTTCTGGAATAATGATATGTTGGGAAACAATCACAGCCGTGATGACAACAGCTGTGTGTGTTGTACAGATTATTTTAGTAAGGAGGCAGAGCCATACCTGCGTCTGCCTGTTGTTCTCTGGAGCGTCACTAGTAGGCAGAGATGAGTACATGGTGGAGGATTCACCTTCCTTCTTGGGTTCCACAGGACTTTTTGGTCGATCAGGCAAACCTGAGGGACGAAAATGAGCAGAATTTGTATTTTGAATGGCAGAGAGTCTTGTGTTTTTCTTATTTTAAAATATACACATCAAGATAAAGATGAATAAATCTGATTCTGATAAAATGTATACATGCCTTTGTCAAAGATCAGCTTTAGCCGCCTGGTTTTGCGTTTCTTGTCACAGAACTCTCTCTCAAAGTCACCGAGGCCTGAGGTGTACTGCTCCCATGCAATGTCAGGGAGCTGGACCACCCGCTGAGGACACGGCAAGCCCAAATTCACCTGAGGGTCACAAGAACCAAAGGTCACAAGGCATTAACAAAATAATTTTTCATGTCTACAAATCAGACTGCAACAAGGTTAGAAACCAACAAGCACTGTACAACTAACTAACTAGTTTGTTTGTTGTAATATAGAAGTGCTTCATCTTCATACTGAGCTTTACACTAAAGTCTCAGCAGCCTCATTTTCCCCATTTTGAATTCACATATTTTTTCTCTGTGCCAACAAACTAACCTATACAATATGATAATAATAATAATAATAATAATAATAATATGATAATAAGATTTTGATATAATCAATACATTACAAGCCAATCATCTACTGAAACATCACTACATCTGTACATGTATTTATTCACTGCATTGTGGTGTCAGTTTCACATAATCTGACATGAACTGAGATGGAACAATGTACAATTTATCAAAAGTCTTGCTTTACTGCCAACACCTAATGCTCACAAATTAAAAAAAATTGCTTGCTTTAACGCCTCAAGCAGGTGCTCTGAATGTATTGCTTTAAGCAGTCACAAAATATCTCAAGTAGAAAAGGTGGACAGCATGCACATCCTGACCCAGTTGTGAACAGGTGCAGAGACAAATCTGAGTCATACAGTGAGAAAGGAGTGGTAGCCTGTACACTGAAATTTACAAGCTCCCAAATATTTATTCCAGCAATGTCTCATCTAGCAAGGTATTTCCTTGGCACAAACCAAGAACAAGATCTTACGTGCCATGTCTCCAAGAAAGGTTGATGCAGAGAGACTAAATATGAACTTGCACATTTTATACAGCTCCTGTGCAGAAATTGTTTATTGTACACATTAAAATATTCACTCACTGACCTATTTATGCCTGTAAAAATCTGATGCAGTCCAATATAACAGCCTTGCCATAACATCCACCTTTATAAAAATCAGTGTTCAGCATTTTGTGAAATTGTCATAAATGTGTTTATTTAATTATATGCTTGTTATTACAGACAGTTGGTGTTGTACGTACTACATTATATGTAGAGGCATTTTGAATTTTTTGTCCTTCCCATTTACATAATGTGGGAGGCAATGGCCTTAAAGCGGAAACAGTGTCAACAGAAACTGATTCAAGGGGACATTGAGAGTAGTTAAAACACAAGGACACAGGTCTGTTACCCTTTTCTGCAGCTGCTCCACAAAACTGATGGGATCGGCGAGCGCCTCTCTCTGGTGACGCGCCAACGTCTCCAGGTCCAGGATGGACTGCGTGCGCTGGGCCTCGAGAACTCCGATGGTCTGCAGCAGCCTCTGATAACTGACACGGAGGGAGGCAAGGTTAGACAACGGTAGAAGGAATGGAACGCTTACATTATTTAACCTGACACTTGCAATGCTGCAGTGCATCAAACTTTTAGACCACAGACCATGCATAATTCAACCACGGTGCTGAGAGCCTAAACGCTTCCACAAGACATGCACCATTCTCCAATCCTTTCCACCCATTTTGTAATTATTGTGTTTACAGGCATTTGTGTGGCAGTGGCTGGAAATTATGCATCTCAAACCAGCTGCTTTGGCAAACACCTTTAGAGTTGCTTAGAGAGAGTGTAGCAGCAGGTAAATGAACATTCAAATGGAAAGGACAAAATACACTTTGACCACTTTAACTCCTTTCTGATCTGTACCTGTACATGCTCTGATTTCATTGCTATATCAAAACCCTTGCATGACAAAACACTTGGGTTTTGTAGTGCTTGAGGAGCCTTCTGTGCTGTAGAAGTCTGACCTTTCCACTCACACCCTCTGGGGCAACTGGAGATCTGCAAACTGAGCTGTCAATGACTAAGTGTGGTACTGACTCAGAGGCCTGACAGTGCGAGCAGAGCTGGAGGAATTGACACAAATGTGGCAGCACCGTACACGGCTATACCCTAATGCAGGAGCTCAGTGAAGCAGAGTGGATCAATCTCGCCTAACAGGACATGAATGAAAATCAATGCACAGGACACAATTTATTCAACAGCTGCTGGTGGTTTAAAAATCCTACAAGCAAGACGGTCAAACGAGTCAACTGTGTTTAACCTCATATCACTTCATTAGTTACAGACAACCATTCCTTTGACACTGTGTGAAGCTCTGCTGACCTTGCACAGCATCATTAAGTACTCTGCAAACTGTAAATCTGTCTCTGCAACAATGGCACTGAAACATACAACATTTCCTGTACTAGAGTGATTCTGATTCAAATGTAACACACTTAAAAGACAGCACTCTGACTTCCTCAGATGATCTGTCCATTAATCTGTTTTAGCGAAATAAGAAAACTTGGCTTGGATTCTCAGCTCTCTGGATGCCCGCCAGGTGTCCAGGGACATGCCTGGTATTCCATTGCCACCTACTGGGCCTGAGGTCCACTGACACTGGCGCAAAATAAAAAACTGTCTGGGAAAATAGTTGCCATGTTTATGCCTCATAATCAAAGATAGGGAATTACTTTTTTAAATATTTACATACTAAAGTTGGAAGGAACTGTATCAAGATAGATAGAGCAGCAAGCTGAAAATATAAGATATTCTGTATGGACATCATTAATCTTTTCAATGTCAATTATCCGTATTCAGCAACCTAAAACTGCCTAGTCATGCTGCCTAAAAATTACTCCTCACTTTATTGATCTGAGCCTTCAAAAATTCCCCTTACTCAGCACAGTTTAAGACTTGGCATGTCACAGAAACTTGATCGGATTACCCTGAAATATGAGAGCAGTGAAATCTTATTCTGAAGCCATTCTCCAAATATAAAACTCTCACCAATACTGGTGTCAAAGACAAAAGGACCTCAGCTTATGATGGATCTAAGCCCCCACAGCCCTCTGCCCCTCCTTCTATGGAGATGCATCATGAATCAGCTGACCTGCCACAGTGCAGTTAGTAGAGCCTGACTGAGCGCAGCGTGGGACCTGTCCACCAACATCAACATCCCATGACAACAGACAACAACATGAGGAGCAAAGCGCAACAGTGACAAATCCTTTTCCTCTTAAACAACTCATCTTGCTGAGAAACGACACTACAGAGGCAATCACTGGAGCAATTTTAACATCCAATCTCCGCAGGCTCTGACAATTGGCAGCTAATTCACACAATAGCAGCCCCAGATTGAAGGTGGAAATTAACTGAAACATGCAAAACCTGAACAAGAACACAGGAGATATAGTTGGTGCTTACAGGAATACCAGTGAATATCTAAGGATAGACAAAATAACTGATAATTACACATTCTGTCTATGCGTTGGTGGTGTAAAAAGCAAGACATTTATAGGCCAATTCAGCGTTTCTTTTCATGTAAATCAAAAATGAAATGCTGGAGCACTACCTGGACTCCATCCGAGTTGGGTAGGGATAAATGTATATCTAAAAATCATCAGAAATGTCTGCTGACCAAAAAGGCTAAAAACGTTTTTTTTCCTGTTATAGCAACATTCAGATTTTTGTAGCTAAATTGTGCATTCACCAGAATAAACCAAACGTTCTTAATTAACACAGTCAACTATGACAGAATTGATAAATACATATGAGAAGCTGTGAGACAATTAAAAAGGGCAAGAAAGAAGAAAAATATTGTTCCGACACTAAAATTATGGCTCCTTTTTCTCCAATCTTTGTTTGTTTCTTAATACATACTGTAAAGTTTGATCTTTTCAAGTCTCTTAATGAAACAATCTAAAGGAAACTAGCTCATAAACAAATCCAACCTGTGAAGATAGCTCAACAGGACACAAGGCCAAAAAGGGTTGAAAACAAGTGAAGTACAATCACTATAGTTAATGTTTTGGCCACACTAAGATGGATTCTCCTACATATATAACACTAAGACTAAACTGAAATATACCTAAGGTTTGACAATATTCAGAACTTTCAAAACATCAGAATATTCTTAGTACATATAAATCCTCCTCAACTCAAATGCATCTCTGGTTCATTCAAAACCAAAGACGCAATAATCACAGAATGTAGTGATCAACATGTGTGAGAGGTACATCAACAATAGAAGAGGAGAGAGCAGAATCCCCAGGGAGCTCCCACATACTCTTTGTTGTGTTTAAGAGCCAGGTGGTCTGACTCAAAGTAATACACGTCTGGCTCCTCCTCCTCTTCCTCCTCTTCCTCCTCTGTAGCCTGGCTCTGTGTCACCTCCTTGCTTGACTCAGCCTCTTTGCGCTCCACAGGCAAACCTTCGCCATCATCTGCCCCGTCTCCTGGATCCACAGAGACCAGCTCCTCACTGGAGGGGCCAACAGAGTCTGAAGGAGCAGGTTCCTCCACCATAGGGCAGTCCTCCTCCAGTCCAACCACCACCTCCCCCTCTTCCCTCAAGGGACCATTGTCTCTGGGAGGAGAGCTGAGCTTGGAGGAGGAGGCCTTGCCACCATTGGCAGCCCTCCTCGGTGAAGTCCGCAGGGTGTATCTGTGTTCGTAGAGCTCTGTGAAGGAGGGGGGCGTGCTGGATATTGAGGGGTTGCACCCTGGTTCTGTGGGGGAGGGGGTTGTTGCTAGCGGGGGTGTAGTTTCTCCTGAGTTGCTGTTGTTGATTATTGGACTACTGTTCAAGTTGGTTATAGAAGTGGAGGTGGAGGCAGCAGCTTCCTGCACCGGTGTTAGCGGCCGGCCATTGGTATCGTTCTCGCTCTCCATCACCTGCTCCTCATGGGCCAGGCATAGCGAGTCGCCCACCACATCAACCTCGACCTCCTCCACCTCCTGCTCCTTGGCCACTATCAACTCAGGGACAGGATCCTCTGGAACGGCCTCAAATGTCAGCACAGTTGAGGCTGCCGATTCTCCTGTGCCAGAGACCTCCATCTGCACAGGGACAGAGTTTCTACAAGGCACAGCGGAGTCTGGGGATGAGGGAGTCCCCGTCTGACTGCCGTTGAGCAGCGACGGGCAGTTGGTGGCAGAGGTGGGATTTGCACTAGGCTCTTCAGTGAGTGTGCTAGGTTTCTCTGGTTTATTCTCTCTGAGTCCATTAGAAGCCTTGTGAGCATTCGGGAGCTGAGCTGGCCTGTCACAGTCCACATAACCATCATCTGCTGACCCCCCCATCAGCTCACCATCCTTTTTACTGAGGACCGGTGAAGCAGGAGCTGGATTAGCAGAGTTTTGGTTGGGAAATTCTCCACAACTGTTATCCTTGCTCGACTCTGGGACAGAGACTGGACTTTCAGGTTTCGAAAGCTCGGAGTCCTCCTCGTGTCCCTGAGACTCTCCAGAACGGGAGCAACGTTTGGCCCTTTTGATTTGAGGGCTGACATCCTGTGCCCCCTTCCCTCTATCACAGTTCTCTGATTTCTCGGGACTAATGTCTTTTTCTAAACAGGACACACCCCGCTTTCTGGAGCTGGTCCACTGCTCCGCCTCAGCAGGAAAAGCATTTGAGTCAGTTACCTTTGCCTGCAAAGAGGCCTGCTGCTGACCATCTTGCAGATTGTCCTCCTTGGCAACCTGATTTGTATCATGCTTGGCATCCTGCTTTGTGTCCTGTTTAGCATCCTGCTTAAAGTCTTGCCTCGAGTCCTGCTTGGCGTCCTGCTTCGACTCCTGCTTGACGTCCTGCTTCGACTCCTGCTTCGACTCCTGCTTGGCGTCCTGCTTCGACTCCTGCTTGGCGTCCTGCTTCGACTCCTGCTTTGAGTTTTGCCTGGCGTCCTGCTTCGACTCCTGCTTCGACTCCTGCTTCGACTCCTGCTTCGACTCCTGCTTCGACTCCTGCTTCGACTCCTGCTTCGACTCCTGCCTGGCGTCCTG
>OMLP01017713.1:58082-83770 GCA_900302685.1 Spondyliosoma cantharus | reverse complement strand
ACAGTGGACTTTTCTTCGCTGTGGTTTGTTGGGGGAGCAGCATCGGAGCCAGCGACACCAACAGACTCAATAAACTCATTAAGAAGGCTGGCTCTGTGATTGGCTGTAAACAGGACACTCTGGAGGCTGTGGTGGAGAGGAGGACACTTAAAAAACTGTTCTCCGTCATGGATAATCCTCTCCACCCTCTCCACCTCACACTGGTCAGACAGCGGAGCACCTTCTCCGAAAGGCTGCTTCAGCTTCACTGTCGTAACAACAGATACAGGAATTCTCTCCTGCCACAAGCCATCACGTTACACAATAACTGAACTTAGATTTTTGGTGATTCTGGCAGACCCTTTTGACAAAAGGTGATAAGAGTGAAACATAGTAAACTTTGCTAACCTAACACCAAAAAAAAAAGCTTTGTTAACCTACCAAAGTAAACTCTGTTTCATTGCCATAATGCCAGTCTACAGAGCAGCTTCTTTACTCAGGTGGTTAGACTCAGCACCCAAGTGGATTAGTCAGAATCTGGCACTGAGAATACCTATAATAATTACACTAAATAGCAATCTTTCTCCTAAGACTGTTAAAAGCCAGCTAAAGGTGCTTTAAAGAAGGCCTACATTTAAAAGGGACTTTACTGACTGATGTTTTGGTCAATAAAGTCATGTCCATCAGATATGGGGTCTGATTTCCGCAAAATATGAACACAGTTCTGGGACTCTATTGAGAACCAAGGAGGGACCCCACTAACTACAGATTTAGTAGTTGGTGGGCTTCTCTCTCTCTCTCTCACACACACACACACACACGACTGAAGCAATAGTTAGCCTACCGTCAGTAGCTGTAGCAGTAGTCTCGTAGCAGTGGCTTTGTTGCACTCGACGGGTACCTGCAAAGCGAGTCTTCACTCTTTACAGTCCGCACGACTTGTAATTTAGCGACCAGACAAATAGCTATTTATAACTAAACTATTGATTTATCGGCTCAGACTATCATCTAACGAGGTGGCTCACTCGGGTCTCTGATACAACTAGGTTTCCACGGCAACCGAACGTCTGCCAAAGTCTTCCCTAAGCTACTGTGCGAGACAAAAGTTCCTGGTTAAGATTTTTTGTAACTTAACAATTTCACAAAGTTACTTTAAAAAACAAATCAAATCTATTTAAGAGCACATATAAAAAAGATGACGACACAACTGCAGGTTTGTGCATGCGCGTCAGCCTGTGAAGCAGAGAAAGCAGCAGTACAGTTTCTAGCCATTTCACTCAGAGGGACACGCAGGCTGCCCAGGTGTCGAAGCACAATCATCACGGTGCAGTGAGCACGTGAAGAAAACATGCGCAACAACCAAACTTACTAAATTGGTCGTCTGACATTGCTTCAATATTTCTACAGAAATGTAATAAGTTGGCGTTTGTTGGCAATTTATCAAATTATGCTGGCGGCAAGACTGGGAGAAATTAGAGAAATAGACATTGCGGTGCATGCTTATTCAATTTGAGCAGGAAGGGGCGGGGGGGAGTGAGGCGTGTCAGCCGGTGTGGATCGCTCTGTGACGAGGCGGAGTTCTAATGAGCCACCGCGGGAGTTTCCTGTTTGTCCGCTGCCGTATGATAAAGGAAGCACGCTCAAAACGGTTCATGTAGAGGCGCCTCTGAAGGAAGGAGGAAGACAGCATCTCAGCAGGTACGTTGTGATTATTGGTTGTCTTTTTCACCGGTGGTATGTGTAGACAGTGGGTCTGTACTACTGCCTGCTTCTGTCCCTTTTCAAACCTGTTGTACACCAAAGTAACAGATCGGCAGGTATTAAGGCTGGCGACCACGAGTAAAGCAGATAGGCCTATTTATTTATTTATTTATTTATTCATTTATTTAATTTTACGTATTATTAAAAAAAAATAATATTAATGTACCAATTTTATTATATATCCTTGACGTGTGGTTTATGCAAGCAGTTATAACATGTAACTCTAAAGACCGAGGTTTCTCCTCACTTAGTGATCCGCATTTGTCTGTGACATTCACATCACATGTGCAGCAAAACTGAAGGTTACTTATATAGTGGACTAAGTAAAATACGCAGCTGACTCACTAGGTTGGGCCTAAAAGCTTTGATCTGTACTATGTAAAGTAAAAAACAAAAAAACAACAAAAAACAACAACAACACAAACAAACAAACAAAACAACGAAACGAAACGAGACTTCTACTGTGCTCACTGTGGACTTTTCACAAACGTCCGTGAGTTCGAGACTGGGTTAGGTATGAAATATAAATATGCTACCGAGATAGTAGTTATTTCTTCTGTATTAGTTTGTCGATGCGACGAGTGAGTGGGTGTTATTTCGCACAGAGAGCGTTCAGCGGGCGCCTCTCTCAAAGTTTGGACGACCTGTTGGATGTGACGCAGCAGTCGGGCTGCCTACGTGCGCTCGGCTGCATCTCTGAAGCGGTGATGATGTCAGGACTTTCAACATCATCATTTGGGGGGTTTACAAAGCATTGAGAGACAGGCTACGCACATCCTCTAGATATATCACTGCATGGACACCGCCTTGATTATTGACGGATTCCTGTCAGAGCATATGGTTTGGTACATCCCGTGATTACTGTTTTGCAGTGGTTCAGTGGCATATTCGCCTTGTTAGGCAACAAGGCTGAATGCCATCTGCCACGTATAGGGCAGATGAATAAAGATGTAAATGTGTAAATTGTATTGGAAGTGCTTAAACTCCGGTTAGTGTAAGCAATAAGATATTACAACACGTTAACATTTGCTTGGAAAAGACCCGAAAATGAACTATTTTAACAAAAAAATATATATAACATTATTGTAGCACATGGTTGAAGCAGTGAATATAAAAATCTGAATGAACAGTTTAAAGAAATATATATTTAAAAAAAATAACACGCCTCCCACTTACCCTAAATTCTACCCATTACAGATCATTAAATTATATACAGCATATACTAGATTATATATGCATTTTGCATACCCTTAACACACATTTACGGGTGATTTTGAATGTGCAAGTGTCTGGAACCCAGTGACAAAGATGCTTAATTGGTATTAATGATAGGCAACTGGACTTGTTTTCAGTTTCTTGAAGACGTTTCACCTCTCATCCAAGAGGCTTCTTGGCTTCTAACTAACTGGAGGGGAGTTGCAGGTTTGAAACTCTGTGTGGGAGTGTCCTCACAGAGTCCTTAAGGTCGTGTGTGAACTCTGAGTTACAGAGTTGTTAGGGCCACTTGTCAGTCATGGACCCAACCGGCCTTCATGTGGATAATTAGAGCAAGGTGAGTCCAGGTGTGGTTGTTAAGCTGTCCTGGGAGGGATCTCGGCACTGCACTGAAGGTGCATGATAATTAGCGTTGTAGGCCACCTAGCTTCTATCTTCTCAACAACTCGCCTCTCACAGTCGAGCTCAGTGCAGACTGACATAAGCTTGAGGATAACTCATAACATGTAAAAAAAATAAAATAAAAATTACAATAAAATATAACCAAATTTCAAATATTGCTCTGTCTGTAATTAAATGACATTCAATTACACTGAATATACATCTCTAGCTTTCATTAGCAACTTCAAATTCAAAATGACTAATTGGTCAACATAAGACATAAGAAATTTCATAAATATAAAAAAAAAAACGAAAAAAAAAAAACCACAAATGCCCATGGTGGTCATTAGAAATGTACTACACCACAATCACCTCAAACAATACTTTTAAGATAAATAACACATTTACCAAATGTGACAGTGGGAGAACAACACAATCCAGAAAGAGCAAAATGTTATCTCATAGCTTCTATCTTCTCAACAACTCGCCTAACACGAGAAAAAGATGAGGTTGAACATGCATTTGTGTGTGTGTGTGTGTGTGTGTGTGTGTGTGTGTGTGTTTGTTTTGACCACTGGGGGGAGTTTGGTTTGTGTCAGTAGCCCCATTCACACAGGAGAAGACTCATAAAAGCCGCAGCCTATATATATATAAGTTGCCAAAGACAGTTACAGTTACTACGTTACATTTGTTTGGTCATGTTAAGTTGCTTTGTGGGACATTTCTCTTTATTAAGTTGAGTGAAGGACCCTTGTAATTAACCGATGGTCGATCGACACGGCCCCGCTCCACCGGCTTATCCGTTCACACTGGTTTGTTTCACCAGTAATACGGCCCTGATACTATCTCCAGAGGCGGATCAGCGCCGGAGCGAAATTTCACCCCTCACCGCCTCTGAGAGATTCGCACTGAGATGGAGGTGGCAAATTGGCGTACTAAAGCCGCACCCAAAAGCCAGTGTGAATGGGGCTACTGATTGCAGATGGGCACCTGGTGTGTATTTTTGAAAAAAAAAAAATATACTATTATATTTATATACTATTTTAATCCCAAACTGGGAAATTCTTTTTTCCACTCACATTACACACAGGTGCGCGCGCGCACACACACACACACACACATGCAGTGTAGAGGAGATGAGCGACACACATGCCACGGCACCCAATGAGCAGTGTTAGGGGTCGGTGCCTTGCTCAAGGGCACCTCAGCAATGCCCAGGATGTGAACCAGCATGCAACCTTGAAGTTCCCAAGCCAAGTCCCAATGTAGATCATTTAGGTTAGTTTTGGGTAGTAGGTGAAGGGAGCACACGATTTCTACCATTAAGCCATAAGACAAGAAATATCATCATATACCTCTAAGTCCTAAAATGTAAGTACCCGTATTCATGTGCAACTTTCAATGAACGACAACAAGGAAACCTAAGACAAACTCAAAACTCTACAAGCAGAATATCAAACAGAAAAATACATGCTACCTGCCCTAATGATATTAAGAATAACTAAACCGCCCTATGCACCTAAATCAGCATTAAAACTTTGTCATTTTGGTTTATGGATGAGCTGCCTTAAATACATAGCTCTCACAGTCAAGCTCAGTACAGACTGACAGAGCTTGAGCAGTTTTTGCAAAGCAGAAAGAAGTTCAACTGCAGTGTCCGGATGTGCGAGCCTGATTGAGACCTGTCCACACAGACTTCTAAATACTGACTTGAAGGGGGTGAATACTTATGCAGTCACTTATTTTTCATTCTATATTTTTAATTAATTGACATTACTTTGTAGAATACAAATTATATTGACCATGATTCCATTTATAACAGCAATAAAAGGGAAAAACTTCAAAAGGGGTGAATACTTTTTTATAGTCACGACACATAGGCCATACATTTCTATCATCTGTCAAGAAGGTTTAACAAACCAAACAAACTGTGTGTACTGACATAAAGTGTGCGTAATAAAATGAATATGAACATTTAAAGAACGAATATACACACATACAAGTTTGTGTATAATTACACGGGGGGGGGGCAGCTTCCTTCCACTTTTATAATTTTCTAAAACTGAAGCACAGGCGAGGGTGATGTAAAGTATAATATAGTATGTTAAAATACAGAGGAGAAAGATTTTTTTGTATTACTCCCAAAAAGCTCTTAAATAACACATGCAAGAAACACGGTCCATTTAACGGATTCTAAAAGGATCGTGAATGTAGAACACGTAAATGCAATGAATGAGAGAAAGATAAGGATTATAGTTATGTCAACAATTAATCAGCCCCAGCAGATACCATGTTCCCACCTTATTGCAATGAACACAACACATGCTAAAACAAATAAAAAAAAAAAAAAAAAAAAAAAAAACTCTCCCAGTTGGAGCTGGATGACCAATAACAAATGCTCTTCTGCACTAATGGAAGTATTAACTACACACACTATACACGCAATAAGTGCTCTAGGATAGCACTATGGTTTAAAATAATTCCCAAATGTGATATGAAAATGACTTTCTGTGTCTTTTACAACTGTGTTCACAGCCACTGACAACAGCAACACAGCTGTCAGAGAGCATCATGGGAGGAGCAGTGGTGGACGACGGGCCTCCTGGTGTGAAGGCGCCAGACGGTGGTTGGGGTTGGGCAGTGTTGGTCGGCTGCTTCGTCATCACTGGCTTTTCCTATGCCTTCCCCAAGGCTGTCAGCGTCTTCTTCAAGGAACTGATTCGCGAGTTTGACGTTGGCTACAGCGACACCGCCTGGATCTCGTCAATTCTGCTTGCAATGCTTTATGGCACAGGTAGACAAGGATAACATACACGTCTGATAGTGATTAACTGATTAACTACATCAAAATGCCATATACCACATTACACATATGTATACTGTATACTTACTGATTGTGTTTTGCCCAGGTCCTCTGTGCAGTGTATTGGTCAACAAGTTTGGCTGCCGACCGGTGATGATGGTTGGAGGGCTCTTTGCCTCGCTGGGAATGATTTTGGCCTCCTTTGCCACCAGCATTATACACGTCTACCTTTGCACGGGAGTCATTACAGGTAAAGTCACAACATAGATTCACAAAGAGGAAAAACGCAAACATGTAACAAGGAAACAGAAATTTGGTGAAAATGGTGAAAAAGTATAATTGTTGCCGTTTCTAGTTTCTTGAATGTCATTTTTTGCCGATGTTCCTCTGGTCATGTCGTCAGGGACATTTCTTCGTCACGGCAGCCAAAGGACAGTAATATTGCAATAAACAATAATAACAGTAAAAAGTAAACAATATAATAAAAAGGTAAGAAATAGAAAAAGACTCGTACATTGTATATACATAATATTTTACACTGTGAACAGTGTCATTGTGAGCAGTTTGGCAGCGTTGTCCAATTGTACGACACACGCCCACAGGCACAGACACACACAGGGAAAAAAGCAGCTGAAGGAGAAAGGAAAACAAACAAACAAAAACCCCAGCTGCCATGGCAGGCTCCGTGACACAAATTCATGTAAACTTTTACAGAGGAGCAATAGAAAACATCCTGATTATAAACTGACATAGTTTTAGGTTAGTTTTAGGAAGGCTCTACAGTGTGGGATTAAAGCTGCCTAGAACATTATCGGCAGCAATCTGCCAAGCATCAGTGATAGAGGTGACGTGAGATGTCTGCCAAAGCCCAAAGGAAACTTAAAGACAGAACATAATCTAGTCACAGTCTGTCACCAGACTATAGAGCAGCCTCATTCCTCAGGCTGTGAGACTCCTCAATTCATCCTCCACACAACACCACATAATATTTGTTTTGTTGTGATGTAGCTCAAAAGGACTCAAATTCAATTTGATTTGATTGAATGCAAATAAATGCTGTCAGCACAACAGATATTTAGATCTTACAATTTGGAGACAGCCAATTTGCACATTTTGGCACATCAGTCATTAGCCCATTCTCTGAAGTGAGTTATTTTATTTTGCCTAGGCAATTCTTCATTCAAGGGCATAGCTGACATAGATATCTCAGGTTTTAGTCTGCTTCACCATGCATCGCATCAGTAGAACAGGCTCCGAATTGAAAAAAAAAAATACCTTTAACAGGAGGGGAAAATATGGAAGAACCTCAGGAAGAGCCACAGAGGAGGAATCCCTCTTCCAGGATGGACAGACTTGCAATAGATGTTGCGTGTACGGAGCAGAAAAAAGAATGTCTGATGCGATGTTTCCAGTCAGGATGCTTTCCATTGCTCCTCTGTGAAAAATAACAGGAATCTTTCTCTGGAATTTAGCCTTCCTAAGTTTCCACAGGAAGTAGAACCCCTTTTCTGTGCTTTTTTTTTTTTAATGTGTGATGATCAAGATTCTCCGTGATGGTAATTCCTATGAAGCTATAACTGCTCACCTGCTCCACCTCATGATGTGGCGCACCACCTGTTTGCCCCCTTTTATTTATTTATTTTTTTCTAAAAATCAATTATCAGCTCCTTGATTATGCTGATGTTGAGCAGTAGATTAATCCTTGTATGAACTCTCGTCAATTTTTAAAATGTATATCTGTTGGGAGTGTGGCTCGAGGAGGACGACTGGGCAGGCTAAAGGCATTGCCAAGCGCTGCCTGAGCCACACAGCATCCACTCCACCCTGACCAAGAGGAGAGCAGGCCACACAAGATAAATTAACAAAAAAAAACCATCAGAATGTAAAAAGATATAAGTACAGATATAACAGTAAAACAGAAAAAAACAATTACATAATGCCCCTTTCCCCGTGTGTGTGTGTGTGTGTGTGTGTGTGTGTTAATCAGACACACAGTTAGAAGTTAATTACTTCTGTTACCTCCTGTCTCCTCAGGTCTGGGTCTGGCGTTGAACTTTCAGCCATCTCTGATTATGCTGAATCGCTACTTCAGTCAGAAACGTCCTCTAGCCAACGGCTTGGCTGCAGCAGGCAGCCCTGTGGCACTGTGCTGTCTCTCTCCACTGGGACAGGTTCTCCAGCACCATTACGGTTGGAGGGGGGGTTTCCTCATACTGGGAGGGATACTGCTCAACTGCTGTGCCTGTGGTGCCCTCATGAGGCCCTTGTTGAGCTCCAAGAAGGCCCAGGAGCTTGATGAGAGCGCTCCTCCAGCTGTGACAGAGGAGAGGCCAAAGAAGAAACTGTTGGATTTCAGCGTGTTCAAGGACAGAGGCTTTGTCATCTATACCACTGCAGCATCCATTATGGTGCTGGGCTTGTTCGTGCCCCCCGTTTTTGTGGTCAGCTATGCTAAAAACCTCGGCTATGAGGACACTAAATCAGCATTGCTGCTCACCATCTTGGGATTTGTCGATATGTTTGCTCGGCCGTTGTCGGGACTCATAGCAGGAATGAAGTGTGTACGGCCCAAAAGTGTCTACCTGTTCAGCTTTGCTATCATCTTCAATGGGTGCACTGACCTCATAGGATCACAGGTAACAATGCAACAATGGGTTCTTTATTACAAAGAGAATGCAGAGGAAGATGCAGTTACTTCACAAATGAACTGGAAGCCAAAATAAATAAAAAAAAACTGAGAAAATGGAATTTAACAATGAAGAGATTGTGCTATATATATATATATTAGCGCATTCAGACGGTTGTCAGAAAGTGATATAGATGTAGGTAATTTCATTAACATTAAAAGTTAATACTGAAGAACTGACAAATGACTGTGTCTATAGCGTCTGATAACTGGGCCTGTCTCATCACCTGCCCCCGTGTTATGTTTAAAAATGTCCTGTTTATTTCCTTGCAGGCGACTGACTATTCAGGTTTGGTGGTCTTCTGCATCTTCTTTGGTATCTCCTACGGCATGGTGGGAGCGCTGCAATTCGAGGTCCTCATGGCCATCGTGGGGACAGAGAAGTTCTCCAGCGCCATAGGCCTCGTGCTGCTGATGGAAGCTATGGCTGTGCTAGTGGGACCTCCCGGAGCAGGTCAGAGCACGGAAGGAGTGAATGTGAACGTGAATGTGTCTCTCCTCGTGTTCAGTCTTCTGGCACATTTGTTTATTTGAAACAATTACGGTTAATTATTTTCAGCTTTTTGCCAATTTTGAACAAAATTAAGCCTTTGTTTTAAAAGGACCTTTTTAAAAGGGGGCAATGTCTAAGATATGACCAAAATTGTACTTTTATACATTAAAAAAAATGAACAAACATTATTAACCCCCAAAATTTCAGCTGGGAACTGTGTGCGAGCAGTGAGTTCAAAAGTTCACAAAACAAACTCACAAAATGTCAAAAAAAGGAAATATTTTTACTCCCATTTTTCTGACTAAACAGAAAAAAATACAACCATACACCCAGTGTTGCCAGACAGTGGGCAGTTTTAAGTCGCATCATGCAGGGTAAAATTGGCCACGAGTTTGGTGGGTTTTTAAATACATAAAAAATGCATGTATAGCTTGTATTTTTCTTTCTGTGTGTACATATATGTATTTAAATAATTCCATGGCCCATTTTATGACTACTTAGTGATAGCAGAGAGATGGCAGGAAACAATGGAGAGCTAGATTTTGACTGGGGACACGTGGTTCATGGACACAGTTTGGGGTAGTCTTTCTCTTGGAAACTAGGTCCTGTAATGTAAACTAGATATTTCAGTGTCCATCTAGGTTAAAAAAAAAAAACAACAATAAAAAAACAGTAAAGGGTTAAATAAAGGTGTTTTTATAGGATGTTCACTGATTTGTGAATTGATATTTTATTTAAAGTGCCAACAGGTTTAAAAGAAGTCTAAACAACTTTTTTTTTTTTTTTTTTTGAATAAAGGGCTCTTATCATTTTTGCCGTGAAAACAAGTTTACACTGGGTTTCTAGCCATAACTACTGATACAGAATGTCGTGGTTATTGTTGTTTCTAGATCTTCTCAATTGCGGTGTCTTGTACAGTGAAGGTGTTTTACTGTGATTATTCTTGTACTTTCCACCAGGTCGCCTGCTGGATGCCACCCATCAGTACATGTACGTCTTCCTGTTGGCAGGCTGTGAGGTCACGCTGTCGGCTTTTGTCATCAGTTTGGGGAACTTCTTTTGCATTAGAAAGAAACAAGAAGATCCAGATGTTAACATGGAGATGGCTGTGACTGCATCAGAGATGGAGGGGCTGAACCACGGTGATGAAGGCCAGGAAGTTGACAACGGCGAAATGCAGAGAGGAAAAGAGAATGGGACAGTTGATGCTGCGATACCAGGGGAGGAGGTGATGATGATAAAGGAGATGGGGGAGGAGGGCGGAGATGAAAACAAGATGTTATGAAGAATAAGATTAGCAATGAGGGAAGACAAACTGTGACACATGAGGACACAAGGACAAGTGGATAATGATTTGCAAAGACGTGGAGAGAGAAACCACAGAGAAAGTGCAGGGGGACAAATGGATTGGAAAGAGGGCAGTTATTATCCTTTACATGAAAATCCCAATTTGATATAATGGATACATGGCGGAGATGGTCCATTATTAAGGTCTTGAATCAGAATTAGTTAAATGCTACATGTGATCAGATCCTGTTTTCTACACTCAGGTCTCAAGCTAGTCTACTTTCCATTTCCCTAATGATTTTAAATGAGTTCATTAAAAAAAAAAAACACCTTCACTCAAGGGCCACTTACTGACTCTTTTCTGGACCTTTCAACTTCTTCTCACAGCCACCAGATGGGAAGCACTCAGTTAACACCTAGTTCTTGGTTCAAATTTGTATACGTCATCAACTGTAAACGTGGTGGGGTTTCATGATCCATGCTCAGGTCATGTGCTGACAACTTGGCAAACTCGATTTGCTGCTAAGGACTGTGAGGTGCTTTTGAAAAGCCAGTCAGTGGTCCTTGGATTATATGAAAAAAAACTACTTCTTTGTTACTGTTTCGCTTTATTTATTGCAAGTATTTATTGACATCGTATGTCAAATTAGGACAAGAACTCACACTCAAAGTAGAAAAGTGAAAATTTGCTATTAAGTATTTGGGGCAGTCAACGTGCACCCTGGCAGCTGAGTTATCTTTTGCAGCTGTTGACTCATTGATTGATTAAGTTTTTTGTTTTTTTTTGTTAATTGCTGTGTGCTATTTTCAAAGACTTCAACCAGTTGCTGTTTGATACGTAAGTCTGAAGGATACTGGAACAAACTTGGATTGTTAGTAACAGGGCAGTATACCAGTGTTACACTTGATGAATGTATGTCCTATGCTGTCTTTACTTGTCTCTGGTCTATGAACACTGAAAGCTGCTTTGTTCAATGTTGGTATGACACCAGATGGTGTGAACAAGGTGCTCTATTCCTTATTTATTACTCAACAGAAGAAAGCAAGCCCAACTTGCTTGGGTGAAGAAATGTAGTACTCACTCATTGCACTTCCTCTGAGTACTGTCTTGCACAACATAGGCATGCAATGCCTGTTTTCCAAAATAAATTACTTTTCTCTTGAGATAAATGGCCGGCATCCTTGTACCATTCAGCACGATGCTTACATTCGCATCAAATGTGACCATGCTTAGCTTCTGCCAGTTGACTTCCCTGGGTGATTAGTGTTAATTGGAGACCACACATTTGATTTCCAAGCTGTTGTACAAATGGGCAAAACCCATGTATGTGCAAATGTCTCCCAACTTTTTGCACCCTTCAAAGTCTTCTTGTAGTCAGTCTTTAATCACTGAGATCAACTGATTCATTCGCAGGTAATATTAATTCAAGGCACAAAAAGGTACAAGTAGTTCATTTATTTACAGTTTAAGTGGCAAATATAAATGTGAAAGTAAATCTTACTGATCTGGTTGCTTACATAATTCGATAGCTGTAGAGGGCTTAGCCAAAGAAGTCAAGGATCAAAATCAAAAGTAAGTAAAAAAAAAAAAATGAGCAGCAAGAAGAAATAATAACAGGCATGGCATAAAGTTATTCATCACACACTGCTGCTAGAGAATCCTGTAAAAATATGGTTAGATTGCCTCAACACAGAATCATTTCAATAACTGTTAATGTAAGAGGATTCATTTAGAATGCGTTTTCCTGCAGGGGTCACTGAAATTCTCATACAAAAGGCAAAAGCTGTGACAGGAAAGCATGTCGTACAAAGCTTCTTCCAGATTCAGTGTGCCCACATCAACGCTTCATATAAGAACTCCATGGCTTTGAGGGGCCAGACTGACTACACTTACGGTAGCCCAAATTTGCAACTAGGTTCCTTGACCAAGCTTACAAGTCATGTCAGACCCCATTACTACAGGTCAGTGAAAACAAATGATGAGAAAACATTTACACATCAATATTACAAGTAATTCACAGCTTCAAAATCATATGAATAGGAAAAATGTTCTGGAAACCTAAGAAACCAGCTCTAGATGATGCCTTTTCCTCCTCAAAGTGCACTTCTATTGTACAGTAGAAACACTAGAAAGAGAAGGGGGGGCTCACTGATCAGTACGCCAGAGGCTGGAGGTGAACAGAGAGAATAATAACTTATAGGGCAGATGCCAAAACATGTTTTTGGTATGTTCGTGGGTTCAACTAGCGCTTGAGCATCTGCACCCGACTCTGAAGGCTCACCCTCTAAAACATGCAAAGAAGTATTTTCTTTATATTTAATACAAATGGGTGCAGAGTTAGCGGAGAAAGTGGTGGTCATCATTAAAACCGAAAAACAGTTGGTGGGAGGAGAGAATGAAAACTTGCATTGCGCCCACTAAACCAACAGATATATACACAGTAGTGAGATTCTGGTTCAGCCTGATACACCTTGCTGCAAAATATAGAGAAATGACATTTTATCGATCGGGTATGAATTAACAGACAGTGATAGTGCAAATGTAAGGTTATCAATGACGAAAGTTTCAGCAGATGAAGGAGGGGCCTGTGTTGTTTCATCAGTCAGTCAGTCATCAGCGTCCTAGAAAAGACTACCGGGATGCCATGTCTGCCGTAAAGAAAGCACTGCCGATTCAAAATCTAGCGATGGTGTGGTGGTAGAGATTGGAATTTGCAGCGCAGAGGGTTGTGCAAATGTCTCCTGATAAAGTGGGCAGAGAATGCTCCTGAGTCCAACACCCTTAAACGTTTCGGGAGGCGGGGGATTTTGCCACTCTAGCAATAGTCATTAATAGTGGTGGAGGTTGTATCAGTATGTCAGATGCTTCAGGGCTTGGTGCGCCAGGTTGCATTGTGGGGGCTCATCGAGGAGCAAGAAGATGGAGACCAGCAGATGGTACACCAGACACAATCTAGAGGAAACACAGGACAGGAAGCAGGAGGGTTAAAGAAAAGGGAAAAAAAACACACATATACTGGTCTTTGAATTCATCTAGAGGTCTACATGCAAACTCATGTTCATGAGCTACATTGTCAAAACAAAAATGCACAATTTGAGGAAACAGCTGCAAGTTTCTAAGCAGGCATGGCAGACTGGTGCTAATAACTGGACAGTGGGAGGATAACTTCTGATAATTTGATTGAAAAAGCAGTTCCAGTGTGTAGCACTAACTACCTTTTTTTAAAATTTTGGCTGATTTTCAAATTCCCTCTGGACTGATTGCAGTAGATTGAGATCACCTTTGCACAGGGTGGGGAGACTGACTCGTGATCAATGAGTGAAAACAGCTCGGGGCATTCCCCTCCAAGCGAATCAGGGTGTGAAGATGTCCTTTATGTGAAGGCTCGAGGAGAGATCCATTCCCTTTCTGATTCTTATCCCCTGAGGAGGCATTCCCTGTAAATATATACACGTTTGTTTGTATTTCTTATGTGAGTTGGGGCTGGTTTGTAAGCATTTTTCTGCCTGCACTGCCACAACATGCTCTCAGAAGGCTTACAGCATCAGGCTGGTAATTCGCATAAGCAAAAGTCAAGGACTACAATGATTGGTGGCAGAGCTGTGAAGCAGCTGCAGGCACACGTATACATATACATGTACATATACATGATGTGGTGAGTAAGCTTACAGCTAGTGATCAGATAACCGTGGATACTGCAGCACAACAAAGATAACGGTGAAGATGATATAACAGGCTTAGACAACTATAATCTTTCAGACTTGCAGATGCAGAAAGGCATTTGTTAGGCCAATCACAAATACACTGGAATGGATAGAACACAAATAACATCAAAAGACAATTCCTACCACCTGTACATCCTAATGCTGTCTACAGGGCAGCATCTTTCAACTCATCCTCTGCACTCTACCATAAAAAAATTAGCTTTGTACCATAGCACAATGGGACCAAGACATGCCTTTTTACCATCTAGGAATTATTAATGATTCGATTCAATTCTGAAACTGAGGTGTCTGATACGAAGTGTCTGAATATTCATGTGTATCCAAGTTTTCTATCTAAGGTTTTGTTTTGTGGAATCGCTTCAGCTCAGTTGTGGGGCTACAACTCGATGGAGGGTCAAACGTGACACTCACACAAATATAGTAGAAGCTGTTATTGAGCGAACATGTTTGTTTGGGGGCTGTAAAAGGCTATAAAAATGAACAGTATCTGAGGACCTACACTTTATGCCAACGAGATGCCACTGCAACACAACTCCAGAAACATCTGAGGGCTACCAGAGGAACCAATGTCTGATCGGACCACCCAGGAGAGGCTTCACCACTATGGATTAAACGCTAGACGACTGTTGCATGCGACACCCTTGAACGCAAAGCACCGTCGAGCACGTCTGCAGTCGGCCAGGTAACATGTTGGTTGGACCATCCAGCAGTGGTCGTCAGTGATATTCATTGATGAGGGCAGGATCACCCTGCATCAGAATGACGGGCAGCAACGTAGGCGTAAGGGAGGGTGCTATGCAGCCATCAACAAAGTCCAAAATCCTAGAGCAGGAGGAGGTAGTGCAATAGTAGCCCTTTTCACACAGAGACTCCGCATTATCGGTGCAGCAAAGGTTCAACATTTCTCCGCCTTTGTTCACGCTGAACCAAGCAGCGTAAAGCCGCGCCAGTGTGTCAATTCATACAGCACATTGGCATTGCCCATCCGAAAGAGGCCTGATCTAAACATGTACCCGCAGATGATTATTATTGTAAAGTTGTAAAGTTCGGAGCTCTCCTTGGCTCTGCTCTCAGCACTTTGCCCTTTTCTTTATATATTTCACCCCTTGGCCAAATCATTTGTAGTAATGGAACACATTTCCACTGCTACCCGGCCAATACTTGGGCCGTTACGCAGCATGTGCCCATAAAAGCAGATGATTGTTCTCAAACTTCAAATTTAGAGCCCTGCTTGTCTGCGTTGAAAAAATGGATGTCAGAGATTTTCCTACATCATAATTCTGATAAACCCGGGATGTTAGTCAGTTGGACATTTTGGTCAGGTGACAAGTTATTTCGCTATTTACCTGTGAAGAATCTTTGTGTTACATTTGAGTCAGCACAGTTTTTGATCAGCACATACGATAAAATTACCAAGATCACATTTTATTACTCATGCAACATTGCGAAAATTAGGTCTTTCTAGTCCATGGCTGATGCAGAGATCCTAATTCACGCGTCAGTTTCATCTAGATTGGATTATTGCAATGCTTTCTTTTCAGGTATGCCATGTGCTAGCACTAAACGTCTTGAAATGATTCAGAATGCTGCCGGTAGAGTCTCGATGTATTTTTCCTTTCTTCTTACTGTCCTTAACTGCTTTTTTTTTTTTTTTACACTTTCCCCACTCTGACTCTGGCTCATTTTTTAAGATGAAAGTGCGCAGTCAGCATATAGCCTTCTGTATGTGATGTGTGTTGTTTTTGCAAAAAAAAACTAAACAAAAATGATAAAAAGGGTAGGGTTACATGCTGTAGTTACTTAGAGTTTGAAATAAACACAGGTATCACATGCAATTGTGTACATGAGAGACAAATGTATCATTATGACTCCGTACCAGACATTTGTAGCCTACGTATGTGTGAATGTGTTGTGCAAGGATGGTCATCAGGTGCAATGTGATAGAGAGGTTTCAGAGAGGTTAAATAACATCATCCTGAAACCTGAAAGAGTTTCTCATAAGCACGCTACACCAGAATGTCAGAGAAGACCTTGTCAGAGAAGAGAGACAAAGAATTTGTCATTTCACAAAGAGACGTTTCAGCTTACTCAACAACTCTTTATTTAAGGGAGTCTAGGGACTAGTTAAACAGTGTGTTGACAGATATTTGCTGCTTATCCTACAGTACAACACCTTGCTAGCATTTCTTCCAGTCCCCAGAAGGTGAATTGTCACACTGAGAGCAAGAGCCTTTGTTTGGCAACACTAAAAATGTGCAATGTGCAACCGTGTCAACTGCGTGTCAGCAGCTTAGTAACATGAATATTGATAACCTTAAAAAAAATATAGGGCCTACTTATAGACGTTCAAATCACCTATTAATTAGTTACTATAATAACTGACAGAAATAAAGAAATTGTTAGAACAGTTTACAGTTGCTATGGCAACAAGTGGCAACTGCCGTTAGCACATATTAGCTAGTTTAACCCCATCGTCTGAAGAATAACAACCCCTAAAATTACAATTTGGCGTATTTAAACAAAATCAAGTACAGCTACCAACAGTCATAGTCCCTACAACCTTAACTAATGTGTTGTCACGGGTTAGATTGCCTAAATCAGAAAAATAAATTAGCTAAATTAGCATTAGTGATGGTTGCATCCACAGTTGGCAGTTAGCTACAGTTCCCTCAAACATCGTAACAAAGATGCCCATCAGAGGGGCTTTAGTAGTGGGTACACGCAATGCCGACAGAAAAATATGTAGTTATATACAGTGCTACAGGAAACGTCCGATCTCTGTAATTGCAAACAAATGTTTCTGTACCAAATATTAAGTTCTGTTTTTCTGATGTATAAAATACGTATGACATGCAATAAAATGCAAATTAATTACTTAAGAAAAAAAACAATGAGATTTTCTGGATTTTTGTTTTAGATTCCGTCACTCACAGTTGAAGAGTACCTACGATAAAAACTACAGACATCTACATGCTTTGGAAGTGGGAAAACCTGCAAAATCGGCAGTGTATCAAATACTTGTTCTCCCCACTGTAGGTACACCTGCACCACTGGTTACACTCACAATCACAGTTAATTAACAGCGATCTCCACACTGCCTTCGAGCTGGGTGTAAACATATACGTCAGAGTATATGTTTCACTTAAAGGCTTATGCAAGTACAAGCAGTAACTTAACATTACACATCTTTAGTTTATTTCACTTAGTTCACTGAAAAGCTGTTAAAGTTCCATATCAGCCGAAGCAGTCACATTATTATAGCGTTGGACAACATGCTTACTTTCTGTGGAGTCAACCAGCTGAAATACGGACAGCGTCACTCTGCCATTGCTGAGCACATTGTAGAGACATCTGTAGATGCTATAGCTGTAGGCCTGCCATCTGCCTGATGTGGCCTCAGGCATCAAATCAACAGTGCAAGTGACTAGCCATAGGCAAATATCTGGTTAAAGGGGCATGCTGTCAACACTGAATAGGAAATGAGGGAGGAAAAAGTCCGATGAACTATGATGCATTATCCAATACAGTACTCAAAAGGACTGTAGCCTCCTGCTCAAAAGCAGTCAGTATCTGACTGTATAATGAGACTAAGGCTGGTATAATGCAGCTATGGTGTCATCAACAACCGGGTAGATGTAACAACTAATAGTTTTGTGGAAAAATTACATCAAGTTTTAGCCAAGTCTCATTCACAAACCGGTGAATGACTAAGCATCTGCGTGTTCATCCATGATTCCTATTTCTGTATTGACATAAGCTGCAGATCTGGTATCATTCTCATTGTATGTTAAAATGACATGCCCTTAGCTAAAACAGAAACACATTGGAACCAGGAGTGAACACAAGATTCTTTTGCAGTCCGGTGCAGAATTTGAGTTTTGACCCATGCATCTCTGGTGTTTTAGGGACAGAGACTCACCCAGTGTTGCCACCGTCACACAAGGACGTGGCGAGCGTCTACTTGGCGTGATGCTCGTAGGGAATGCTATTCTGAGGTTGGGGGAGGGAGAGAGAAGGCCCAATATGTCAGAACCCAGTCAGAGCCCACATCCTGCACAACCATACAACTGAGTACTAGAATAGTTTCTCGACAAAGAAACACAAGGCTGGTATGCTGTCAGAAGAGTTTCAAGACTTCTGCAGCTCTGGATCTGAATCCTGTGTTAAGCACTTCACTTCGGTCTTCTGTAAATCACATAAACATTAACTCCATTAGTATCACTCTCCAGTAATAAGTGACCAATGTTTAAATATTGAGATTTAGACTTCCATCAGGACAAAGTATAATCAACTTTAAAATGTTATTCTTCCTGCTACTGGTTAGTATAAAGCAACTTTTTCTTGGTGTATTCAGAAGAGGGCTTCTACTTCAAGCCTAGCTAGGATGAGGTAGAATTACCTATGGCAAGTACAGAGTTTCCTCTTTTTGCCCACACTAGGGGTAAAGAGACATTTGAAGGCAGATGTGCCTCAGGGGAGTCTTGTACCTGTGAAGTGGACATGCGAGAGGTGTCCTGCCGTCCTGTTAGGTCTGAGGATGATATGTTGACAGGAGCGCCCCGGTGAAGTCGCATGCTGACCTTTCGTTCACGCTCCATACCGGAAACTTGTCGAGGGGACGTGTTTGCTGGAGATCAGAGAACATACAAACACCATCATCTTTTGAGGGGAACATTTTCAACGCGGTGAAAATAATACCAGCTACACTGCTGTAGCTGGTATTATTTTCACCTTGCTAGTCTGTGTGTGTGTGTGTGTGTGTGTGTCATGATGGCAAAATGTGGTCATGGAAACACCTACTGGTCATACCTTACCAACTCACCTAGGGTAACCCAGTTCATATCATGGATTTTCTTGAAAAAAAAAAAAAAAGTTAAAAAAATGTTATGAATTTCAGCTAAATTTCATCATTGTGGTCTTTTTTGTGTGTATTTTAAGCTTCACCAATTACTTATTATTCTCTGGATTGGGCTGAAACTAAGGAAACTTGGCAACATGTATTCATTTTAATTGTTCTAACAGAATGTTTACAATAATCAAATTAAAAACAATTTTTTTACCCAAATTCAAAATCTTACATTTAAAAAAAAATCACATCTCCACTAGCCTCTAATATAGTTCTATCGCATCAAGATTATGGTTATTTAGGGACATATTAGGGATGTCATGATTTTCCGCCTCTGATTGGTTAGCTTCGTTGGCTGCCTTCTCAATGCCTTACTCAAATTTTAGCTCACAGTATCTCTTGGTTATGCCTCTTTTGGGCAGTGTTTCAGCCTGTAGTAACACTCGAACCCCTTCACACCTACACAACCTCTATGGCCTCTCTCCCAGTCTCCCGCTGTACAACTAGAGGGAGGAAGGGATTGTTACTGGCTGTTGTGTTGTTTTGCAGTTGTACACAGTCCAAACACTCATTGCCAAAGACAACTGATGGCTGGTCTTTGCACATGGGTCCCATTACATCCTTACTTAATATAGCTTTGGAGCTTTTCATAAGACGGATTTTATCAATTTTATTATCCTATTATTATTGTGTTCTATTGTAATTTTGTGTGCCTTAGAGTGTCCATCTGTGGACAGATGATTTCTTAACAGCACAACCATGCAAAACGCAGTCACAAGACTTTACCTGTGTTGAGATCAAAATGAAGACCATAAGTAGGGATGGTACTGCATACTCTGTTCGCCAGTAAATAGTTGAGCATGCAAAGATGGTTAGAATATTTTATACAATATTTGGACAAATCTGGCACAGTCCACCTGTTTGAATTGCGGGTGGTGTGATTTTATTGCAGGATGGTCTCTAGTTCGACATCTGACTTGTGTTTTTGGACTCAATGTTTCCATAAAAGATAGAAATACAAAATAACTTTATTTCTGGAATGATACTGCAGACAGTCCAGTCAGAACAAAGCCATATTGTACAACTTAACAGCCTTGAAATTTTAAAATCATAAAAAATAAATAAAAACACACTTCCCACTGATGACTATACTGATGATTTTTAGAGTATTTGTATCCGGATAATGCCACACTGACATTTGTAGTGAGTCTGAGTCCAGAGGGGCTGAGGACGGCTGAGGTGAACTGACCTGTGTGTGAGGTGGGTGTCAGCGGGGTGGGCGGGGCTCCGTCCTGGGTTCCTCGTGGTCGTCCTGATGCGGCAGAGACTCCTCTGGGCCCTGGGTTCCTGCCATGCCTAAGCCTGTCCTCCCGGTCCCGGCGCTCTCTCTCTGCTTCCTCTGCTGCACGGTTGGCTCCCTGTGTACAACAAATACACACTCTCAAATGAAACAGAACTGTTACCTCTCTCACAGGTAAGACAGTAGTCTCATGCTGCTTTTCCATCAAAGGATTTACAGCGTAGGACAGCATCTAACCAACTGCTAACCTTTTTTCCTCTGTAATGCTCACATTCACCATTTCTTTTCTGACGCTCCCCCTCTTCTGCTCAACCATACACTCTATTCACAGCACATGTGTGATTGCTTATTACAACAAGGAAACTAACCTCGCTTAAGAAAAGACCGAAGCCAGCGAGACAGATGGCTGCTGATAAAACAGGAGTTTGGGGAATCTTACATAATTGTGCGTTAAGACCAAATGCACAAATTTAATGACTAACCAGGTAGTCCAACTTCCTTGCTCATTTTCCTCCATGCAAGCTCCCTTTTTCTCTTGTCTCAGTACGAGGTGATGCGTCTATTAGAACTGTGTGTGCGGAAATGGCCACGATTGGTAATTAATATCCTCCCCTCCATCGTTGCTCATGAATGTCCCGAAATCAGCATCGTTAACCTCATGACATCAGTGTGAACGTCAGTGCCACGAAATCTTCGCTTGAGTTCAATGCTATCAACTGAATGACAAATTTCTTGGAAAAGTGTTCAGCCCCAATTAAACATGAATTTGCGTCGGTTAACATCTTTTCATTGACTTTGTATGTAATCTAGACACATGAATAATTTGCCTCGTGTTTGGTCTAAATACCAAGACCAGTGCAGAGTACTAGCCATCTGATCTGATACTGAAAGGTGGAGTCAAACCACTGCAGACCGCCGCTTTGTCAGGCCGAACATCAGTGTGCCAAGTCCCTCAACAGAAGGGTAGCTAAAAAATAGGACGGTATGGAACGGAGTCTTTTGGTACAATTCACAACCTTTGACAATGGACATGCAAAACGTTCCAATGTGTAACAAAGTGAAATGAACCAGACTGCTTGGTGTAAACGAGGCTTGAGCACAATTAATAAAAACGCTTATTCATATTCTTATGTCATATCAGACATTACACTATTCAAATCATTCTCATTCTCATTTAATGGGGAAGGAGTTTTACTCAATCCTCCTCCTCTGTTCAAATGCTGTCTCAAAAGCTTTTCCACCATAACAAAGATAAAAACCCTTAGGGAAGTAAATTCAACATGAACACAACAGGAAAATGATCAAATGAAGTGAAGTCTCAAGATACAAGTTTTGACGTTAATCTGAAATAAAATGCCATGGCGTCAACAAAAATACCTCACACCATGAATCAAGGCAGGTATCCACAAACACTTAAGATACTGTAGATGATGTTTCAACCTCATACAGTTCAGACATAATGATTAGTACTCACGAATTTGAGCATGTTCCAGTCAAAAACATAGTCATAAGAGAAGCCCTGTCTGTGGAACAGGTTCCTGAAGAGCTGCCGTAGGTATGAGTAGTCTGGCTTGTCATCAAAGCGCAGGGACCGACAAAAATTCAGGTAGGTCGCAAACTCAGCTGTGAAAAGGAGGGGGACAACATTTCTCAGCTGATGGGAGAGACTTGACTGTTGATTACTACCTGTCAATGTGGAATATAAAATCCTTTCATAGTAATTTTAAATGAAGAAAACCTAGAAAATAAATTGAGACTCACAGGGATATCCCTTGCAAAGCACCTCAATGGGAGTGGACATCTTCTTCTCACTGATCCGTTCATACTTTTGCCTCTTGGTAGCAGCCTTAAGACCTTGCCATGGAAGGGAGCCCAGATTAAAATACATGAGTACATAGCCTAAGGACTCCAGGTCATCACGCCTTGACTGCTCTGTAGAGGAAGAAGACAGACAAGGAGAAAGATGAAGCAAAGAGAAATATTAACGGGTCGCTCCTACACTCAGAAATACTACTTCAAATTTATTGCAGTTATGCAGTAATGAGTTCACGTCACACAGACTGTGATTTTTTTGCTTTTACCAATCCCCAGATGTGTGTTGATTGAGGCATAGCGTGCAGTGCCAGTCAGGTTCTTGTTTTCACGGTAGGGGATGTGCTGATGTGTGCGAGCGTCACGATATTTTTTAGCCAGGCCAAAGTCGATAATGTAGACCAAGTTGCCCTTTTTGCCCAGTCCCATCAGGAAGTTATCAGGCTTCACATCTCTGTGGATGAAGTTCTTGGAGTGAATGTACTCAATGCGACTGATCTGAAGTGGAGAGTAACAAAATGAAAATCACACAACACCATGTTAACAAAAGGACATTCGCCAAGTGATGACTTAACAACCAAACACTCCCCTCTGACAACTCATTCCATACACCAGTCAAGTCACATTTGGACGCACAACAAGGGCATGTTTACCTAGTTCATTTGATGACCATGACAATCAGCACAAATCCCTGGCCAATTATTTATTCTTCAGATTTTTTTCGTTATGTTTTTTTTTTTACCTCTACTTGGAATATCGCCGGAAATAAGCTCAGTGGCAAACACAAGTTCATGATGCACGTTATGTTAATCTTTACAGATGAACACCACTTTAGTGATTTTTGAAGCGTAAATTAAATCGCTACAAGTATGACACTAGTGTTAGGCTATAAATAGATAGCACTGCAGTCGCATGACTTACCCCACCACCAAGTGTCATATACACAATTTCTAGAACAGTTTTCTGTTAACTGATCAATCTACAAGTTGTAAAGTTAGGGTTAGACAAGTCAGACTGTGTTCAACATGATGACGTTTACACAGAGCGGCTGTGGCTCAGGGGTAGAGCCAGCATATTGTTATCGGAAGGTCGCTGGTTCCCCTGGTCTGCATGTCGAAGTGTCATTGGGCAAGATACTGAACCCCGAACTACTCCTGATGTGCTGGTCAGCACCTTGCATGGCAGCCACCGCCAACAATGTATGAATGTTTGTATAAATTACTGTAAGTCACTTAGCACAAAGCATCTGCTAAATGTCCTAAATGTAAATGTTTAATATCAGTTGCTATTTTTGTTGTCCCACTTGGCCACTTCGTAGCAATTAAAGCACATTATAGTTAAATCATGGGACCTAAAATGATGTATTTTAAGTCCTAGAAGAAAATGTGTAAATATCTTAAGCCTGTGCTAACTACAGACATTATATAAGGCATTTAATCAAAAATCAATAAAAAAAAAAACCCATAGACTATAAGACAAGGGAACTGAATGGGCAAAAGTGCTAACCGATTTCCGTGTTTCAGGACACAAACTACACCACTCTACATCTTGTTAGAGCCAGAGTTAGCCCTTACCAGGAGGTACTGGCCCAGCTCTCCATTTAAAGGGTCAGGTCTCTAAGCCTAGGCACTAATTAATAATAATAATGGATTGGATTTGTATGGCACTTTTTAAGACACTCAAAGCGCCTGACAGGGTTCCACATTCATTCACACACAGTCATACCGGTGGTGGATGGAAGCGTGGCTGCCATTTTGCACCTATGGTCCCTCCAACCACCACCTCAAACATACAGCACACACACAAGGCAAGGTGGGTGAAGTCTTGCCCAAGGACACAACGACCATGACACAAGTGGCAAGGGCGGGGACCGACCCTCCGAACATTGGCCAACCCGCTCTACCACCTGAGTCACAGTCGCCCCAAATTAAGCTGGCGGTGAGGAAACCAACTAGCCTACTACCTACATCTGGACATCCACACTGTATCCTTTGGTGTAGCATCTGACTGAATAGCCCTCGAGTCAGATACAGTGACCAGCCACGGCCATTAACAGCAGCTCTCCTCCTAATAATCTGGGCACTTGGTATGGTGCTAGGATAGGTTCTAGGGGCTAGGTGCAAGCCCTACAGGGCTGTTCATTTGGTTAACTCAAGTAACTTTTAAGAACCTTTAGCCTTTGTCTACTATCTACTAACTATCACCCAACTTTTTACTTCCATCAAAGAAACTGCAGTTTGAAGGTTTATTGCAAAGTTTTAGCGAGGGCCAAACATACAGCTCAATCTAATTAAATTACTATCAATCATTATAAAACATCTACTGATAAAAATCACAAATTGGTATACAATAAAAAAGAATCTTGAAGAGCTGAGGCTGGTTAAAATACTTAGTAGAGAGCAAGAGGGATAGGCCTTCTGTCTGCAAGCCTTTCCCTTCCTGCTGAAAGTCCAAGTCTCTGTGGCAACTCAACTCATCCATATTATAATCCACAGTTGGTTTGGAAAATGGTTAATTCTCCTTGTGCTCTGTTGCTCTTGTTCTTAACTGCCAATTGCTTGAAGTCCATTCAGTGATTATAGGCTGCTCACATACTCTGTCTTGTGTGTTAATCAAAGGAAGGTGTGGAAGAAGAACCTCATCTCTCCTGTTGCTTCTTCTTTTATACTCTTGCCAGTCAACCTTCACATTTTGCTGTCTACACACGCACACATTTTACACACCGAACTTTATAAATGTGTATGTATACCACAATTGAGAGTGCATTTGTTTAGTCACGTAGCCAATGCAGTGCTGGGGTTGCTTGAGAAGGCAACTTTGTGCCTACTTCCTTCTAAGGCAATGCAGCCCTGTCCTGTAGCATGATGACTCATTGGTCAACTGATGTTCCTCTTACTCAATTATTGATACATCTCAACCTTTTAACCTCAGCTTTAACATTACGTTTATCTGATTAACTCTTCATTTCTTTTATTTACTCTCTTATTTTTAACAAGTTTTGACTTCATTGTAATCATGACATCAGTTATTTACATTTGATGATAAATACAAAACACAAAATAGCGAGATCTCAACTCTCTTGACAATATATAGTATAATTCTAGAATGTTGCTGCTCAGTTAAATTATCATTTCTCCTACTCAATTCAAATAAAACTGCTCCATCTCAAAAAAGAAAGAAATTGTAATTAACAAGTTGTTTAACTCAGCTCAGAGCCTCCATAATTCTTAAATGGAATAAGTTAGGAACAACCACGACTCTTCCTAGAGGTGGCCACCCAGCCAAAGCAAGATGACCAACAACCTGATGGTCACTCTGGTCACTTTGTAATACATTTTTTGAAATAAAGTTTCTTTTTGTCATCATGGTGTATTAAGTGAAGACTCATAATAATAATTA
>OMLP01017713.1:34105-52830 GCA_900302685.1 Spondyliosoma cantharus | reverse complement strand
TAGAGAAATGTAGGTTACAGTGTGTTTTTTTAGCATGCCTGCTTCCACAGACCTGTTTTTATTACACCAACAGGCTATTCCAGGCTGCAATTTTGCATCAATGTATAGCTCCAGAAGTCTTATTTGGCACTTATTGCATCACAAAAGAATGCAACTGAGGAATCATGAATATATGCGTATATGTGTAGAATACATACATAGTAGCATTATTTCCTGTCTTTACAATTTTAATAGCTTGCAATAATAATTTTCCATAGAAACAAATAACAAATATAAAACAACAAAAAGGGTTCAACCTTAACATTGAGAAGGGGGGAAATACTGACCCCTATCTGTGTGAAGAAGGGGGCTGGGAATTACAAATGGGTCCTTAAGGTGTCTTAAACCACTGCAAACAAATACAATTTGCTGAATCTTTGTAGAATTTAACTTGCACAGCGTTGTTCTGCCGAGCCCCTCGTCTAAGCACTTTGTATTTATAAAGATTAATGTGAGCCAACGGTAGAGTGTGGATTTCATCTTTCTGTGTTTTCGAGTCACATAATGTCAGTGTTACACCTGCATTTTCTAAAATGCCTGCAATGCCCCAAATCGCTGAAGGTATTTCAACTCCTATAATGTTACGTTAGCCTTGTTTTGCCAATGCATAAGAAAGCTTACAATAGTTAATTTGGCAAGACGAAGGTAGGGAAAAGTCACAACTTGCTTGCTGACGTGAACTGAGATTAATACAAACATGAGACGAACGTAATGTCATTTAAACTCGGAAACGCTTTTAAAATGGTGCTTGGAGCAAAGAGTACAGAACAACGGCATGACATAGTCAGTGAATTCACGAGCAATGTGAAGATGATAACAAATGTCACTCACCTAAATAGATGTCCCCGAAAGATCCACTTCCAATTTTTCTGCCCAGTCTGTATCGGTTCCCCACTCTCAGCTCCATTTCGCTAGCTAGTCTGTGGCTTCGTTGGTACCTTTAAATTGACGTCGTCTAATCAAAATGATCAGATTTAGACTGTTGTTTACGTTACCTCGGCATATGATTCACCTTCCTTAACTCGTTTAAAATCCCGTTAGTGCAAACTAACGTTACCCCGTCCCCCAAAATCCGGGTTCCTTTTGTGACATTACAAATTTCACCATCCCTTATTTATCTCACCAAGAAACAAATACCTATAATATCGATATCTTCCGATAGTGTGAAACGCTTAGTTTACGGTCTCCGTATTGTGTGGGTCATTGTTGCCAAATAACGTAGGGATGGAGACGGATTTTGCTGGTTAACTTCATCTTGGTCGGATGCAGCTAGTAGCTTCACTCTACTGTCGAATCTTTCCACCACCGTCAAAGCTGTCATTCGTGACTGACGTCACTTCCCGCAGCATCTGCAGGAAACGGGCAGAGTCCACAAACCGTAAATCGCCGTACAGGCTACAGCTGCCAAGTTGTAGCCAGAACTCGGTCAATTAAAAATCTTTCAGTCATTTACGTAGTCTTCCAGTCACATATTATGAGACACATATGAGAAATTTGGCTCGTGTAGGTACACGTAGTAGTGTCTTATGACCACATAATTCACAGTGTACATCAGGCCCATACATGATGCAATAATGCTGCTTCAGGAATTAATTCATGTTAAAACATGATTCATAATAACAAGAAACTTGAATTTTGATTGATTCTTCAATCAACTGGGTGATTATATGTGCATATGTATAGCTTTGCTGTCTGATGGTGGTGACACTTAGTTTGTTGGCAAAAACATCCAAGTCATCCGTAAATGGGCCTTTGAATATTATTTAGGATCACAATAAACACTAAGATGGCCAGCAATGTATCATTTTAAAGCCTTTATGATATTCAAGATGTATCCTTTATTTCTTCCACAAACAGGCCTATGTCTCCCAGGATCAATGTGATCTGAACACTATAAACATACTAGTAGAGCACTCAGAGTATTCATGGCTGAAACCACGTCATGCTCTTCCGCAACTCTCATTCGAAAATGTAGTCAGTCTGATATTGACAATTATTACAATCCTTTATGAAAGCATGAATAAACTGGCATGTTTCAAGTCAATGAGCCCATATCAGCTCATGCATTGATTCAGGGCATCAAAGCATTCACTGATTTACCAAATGTTGCTTATAATTACAAAAGGATAAAATGTGCCTGAAAAGTTGTTATTTGTATCAAACAGTTATTAATCAATCGACTTGAGTGATGGAATTGTTGGAATCGTTTGCTGTAATTAGGCCTCAGTCTAGTTGGTGGTGTGAGAAGTATCGGAGGAAATAGAAAAGACGAGACAATTATGGCCAGATAAAGAATTGGACACAGTAATCTTAACAGTACACTTCACGTTACAGGGAAGCATCCAACCGGCTTTATACGAACACTGTCAGCTGACAGAAACTGTAGAACATGTGCTTGTCCATTGCAGAAAATATTAGTAGAGAGGAAGGACATGATGGAAGGAATGACAAGATCAGGGTTAAATGGAGCAGGAGTAAAGAGCATTTTGGAGTGTGGTGGAAGCAGAGGAGGTAGAAGACGCTTGGTCAGCTTCCCAATGAGAACAGGACTCAGGGAAAATATGGAATATGGAATAATGTAGGTTCGATTAATCGAAAAGGCAGTCGTTGCAACATTTGGGATGCAAGCTGCCCATAAAGGAGAAGAAGAAGATGGTAGAATCAAAGTGACTCAGTGTTGTGTGATGTTAGTTATACTATACACTATGTAGTACTATATAACTTTTTATCATAACTCTCTTACTCAAGCAGGTTGAAGATGTTACTGTGATTCAGCTTGTCAGGTAGTTTGTGTGGATGCTCGACACAAAGTTGCTCCTACATGAAGTCTGACAGCAGAATATCCCTCTTGTAAATTTGTAACCACAGTGATGACATGATATTCACTATGTATCTTCAACAAAAATGAATACCTTCAAGAGGAGGAAAATCTTGATTTCCTCCATGGGGAATACAAAGGAAGAGAGCGTACATGTACTGTACATGTACATGTACAGTACATGTACAGTACATGTACAGTACATGTACTGTACATGTACTGTACATGTACTGTACAGACACTGCTAACACACAGATAGCTCACATCAATGTTACACCTACATAGCATTTGCCATTGGCTCAGGGGATAATAAACACATTTTCATTTAAATTAATGCACACTTATGAGTGAGCTCATAGGCTTCTGTTGCAACAAGTAAAGCTTTATTTTTCAAATGTTAGTATGTAACTGTTTTTCAGAGCTGATCATTTGTTGTGACTGTAGTTATACATTATCAACAAGCAAGTTAAGTAAATACCAAGATTGCGTTATGAAGCGGAAGCGGATTAAAGGAACAGTTCAGCCATTAATTAAAATTAATTCACAAAACATTTCTGGAACTTCACAGCGAAAAAGCATTCCGCTAAAGTAGATGGGGACTTGTTTTAAAACGCGTTGTGGACTACAAAATTGAACCCGTCACTGTGGGTGACTTGATAATGACTGAAATTTTAATGTTTTGGCGAACTGTTCCTTTAAGCCTACAAGCTTGCCCCGATATAACTGACTTTATAAAACCACTACACAAAGATAGGACATGTAACTATGAAAAGTGTTATGTTATGCTATCAATTGGCATGTTGTCAGTAATAGGCAGAACATGGTAAACCTTACACAAAGTAGATCAGAACAAGAGAACTGGGTGGCTGAAATGACAATACAGAAGATTTGTTTTATAGCATACAAGTGCCTGTTATAACCACCACTGACTGAAGAATCCTGAAAATATTATTTATTTTCTTGTGGTGGGACTACAACTTATATTTTGTGTTGTAAAATGACAGTTAAAGGAACCTGTGAACTTTTTTCTGTCTCATAATCTCAGCAGTCTGTAGTACATGGAATGTGTGCCCACAACGCGAGTGCTGCTGAGAATGTCTTTTTTTCCTCTCTTCACTTTTTATAGTTACCAATTGCAGTAAGGATATACTAAATATGCAGTGTTCATTGGTGTGTTGGTGGCAAACACAGATACTGTATGTCATATGTCCAAATAAAAACATTCACTTGTTTTAAACAAGCATTTGTGCCCACAAGCATAATCTTTAACCAACAGCGGATCATCCAACTAACTGAATTATTTATGATGCTAATGTTCTGACCTGTTTGTTACTTCAGTTCTGGCTTTATGTTCTAAATTATCATCAGGAAATTGAACATAATTTGGGATTAAATACTGTTTAATGAGAATTTGGTCTTAGAAGAAGGAAGTGTCTGAAGAGAAGGCTCCTGTCAGCCTGAACTCCTCCTTCATCAACACACAGAAGAGCCGCTGCGGAAGTGCTTTGGAGTATGGTGCTGGCCGTGGGACACAGGTACGCAACAGAATTTCCCTGCCTGCCGGAGAAGGAAAGTCGGGCATTTTGTTGCTTCCTCCAGCGGGCTTCCTGTCACGTCCCGTGTCTTCTTCCAGGAGGGCAGCCTGAGGGTGGAGAGAGGGTGAAAATATACTAACTGGCAATACAAAGGTAGACAAGAAAGTTGCTGAAGAGGTCTGTAAGTAGTTTGAAAAAAACGCAGCCTGATGCATCAGTTCAAATTAATAATGTGCCCTTGTTCACATTTATACAGTAAATAAGCTTATTCGCTTCAAATAATTAATATCAAAGCATACAAACTGTTTGACAGAATTTCAATACTTTCTGACTTCCCTCACCTATTTGTGGTACATTGGTTCCTACTTAAGATGTAATAATTTGTAGGAACCAATAGTTAACAATTATTTTTGTAAGTTGGTAAGTTACGTTAATATTATGCTAGATTTATAATGGGGTGAAGCTGAAGCAAAGTTGATCACATCGTCTGCCTGAGAAGAATTAGCCTAAGAAAAATTCTCTGGACATATAATGTGGACGGAGACTTACTGCTAACACTTCGATGTCTGGGCTGCACACGTTCATTTACCGTAATGTGTCCAGGGTTGCCCCACATGTTATCCACATAATCCTTTCTTCTTGTGGCTCTCACTGCAACCTCTGTCTGCAACTCTTGTGAGCAGGCTAACCTAACTGTAAAATCACTGTGTAGCATCTACATACACCTACAGATGGCTATCATGCTTGACAGAAAATCATAGTAGAGTACTCTTAGAGTAAAACTGTAAATGAGGAAAAACATATACAAATCAACACACATAGCTCTTACTAACATAAAGATTATCATAACTGATGTCAAATGTCAACACAATTGTTACAGCGTAAAAAAAAACAACCCAAAGCCACATTACCATTTATTTTTTACACTTGCTTTTACTATCAATAAAATGCATATTTTCTCAACAATAATGTAGTTATTTTTAATTTAACTAAGAAAATATATATTTGCACACAGTCATCACAAAATGTTAGTTACAATTCTCAGTTATCCAGGTCATGGTAATTCTAACTGCTCTACTGTAGGTAGAATGCAGTGTAATCCGATGCATTATAGTTTTATGCATTTCAAGCAATTATTTTTCAAAATCACTTCAGCTGTCAGCATTCACATTGTATTTTCGCAGGAAGTCCACGTTTTCTAGTTTATATTCATTTCAATAAAAAGCATTGAGACAGAAAATTAACAAAGTCTACAAATCAAAATAATCCTCTTCTTTAGGTCTCATTTCCATTAAAAGGAATACATATTACCAGAAGTTGCTTTTCAGTTTTTGATGTTATCACTTTCCTGCCACTTTCCACTGAAAAGCTGTGGAAATTTAAGTTTTTGTTGCATTAAGCATGAAAATTCATCTTTTGCTTGGAAATTTGGCACAAGAATGATGGATGGAGATTGTGATGATGTGCCCCCTGCTGGTCATAGCCCTAAAATAAATTGAAATGTTGAAAAAAAAAAATAGTTCATGTTGTTCCCTTTCCTCTGCTTGCCCTCAACAGAAGCTCTTCACTACATTACGCCAGCCATAGGCTGGCCCTGATGACGTGGATGTTGCAGGGGCAGCAGCCCTCCCCTATATAAAGGGCAAACATGTTGTCATTCATCATTCAAAAACCTCTTCTCGCCTCACAGAAGACGAAGCCCACAACGGAACACCTACATCAGAGCCTAGCTTTACTATTCTAGACGTGAGCACCCAAGTCACCAAACTGTTTGCTCTGGGTCTCTGGTCTGTAGGGCAGCGCAAACTTGGAAGCCAGCTAGGAGCAATTCCAGTTGACTGCCTTCACCTCCATAAAGTTGCGGCCCATCCCACAGACAGAACAATGGGCCTGATAGGCCAGGTGTATAAACCTCACCAACCTCGCTACGAGAGATAAAGAGTATCTCCAGGATACACCTGTTGTCCCATAGGGTCTCCTAACAGGCTAGGGAGGGAACCACGAAGGCAGGTCAGTGTATGGCAGGTGGAACATCCCACCACACTCTATTCACATAAACGGTCTGGAACTAATGGCTGTGGGTCTGGTCGTACAACACTTTCTTCCTTCTCTGGAGGGCCACCATATATTAGTCCCGTCAGACAACAATACAATGGTGGCATACATTAACAAACAGAGAGGGGGAAGACTAAACACAGAGACTCATTATATGGAGCTGTGCCCATTTTCAGTCTCTGAGAGCAACTCTCGTACCAGGGCTGGTGAACTAGGGGACGACCCCTTTTATGCAGAGTGGAAGTCGCACCTGGAGATGATAAAAATAATATGGGAGAATTATGGTCAGGTGGCGATAGACCTCTTTGCATCTCGGGAGAAAGCTCAATGTCCCAGATTTCCTCTGTCCACGATCAGACAGCTCCGTTCGGAGTGGACGTGTTGGAACCAAAATATTCCACCCTCCCCCAGAGAGACTGTCTCTTTGGGTTTGGCCCCTGTGAGGTCCATTGTGAACGCATTTGGGCCTCCTCAGAATGTAACTGATACAATTCAGAGTGCTAGAGTCCCCATCCACTTGGTCTCTGTGTGACTGGATGTAGCGGGTGTTTGTTGGTTAATGAAGGGGGCACGGAGGAAGTTACCCTCAGTAAGGTCAATGCATCATGGGATCTGCCAGAGGTCCTGGGGGTTATCTCACAGGCACCCTTTGAACGCCTGGAACAGGCGGACACGAAAATGATGTCTTTAAAGACTGCATTACTGATGGCCCTGACCTCTGCTGTGTGGGGGAAATGTATGGTTTGTCAGTGGATAATGCTTGCATGCAAATTGCACCTGATGGTTTGAGGGTCTGACTTCTCGTAATGGGCTCTTAAGCAATCCGGGAGTCAGTATATCCCATAGTGAGACATGAAACGAATGCTGTAAAAGAGAACTTTAGGTTAGTTTCATTACCCTAGTTCTCTAAGTAGCATTAGGGAGTGTCTCACCAAACCAACCTCCTTTCTGGTGTAAAGTGAAGAAGAGGTGGGATAAAAAGATTTTATGATAAGTGACAGCATGTCGGCCCTTTATTTAGGGGGAGGGTTGGTGGCCCCTATGACATTCACATCATCAGGACCAGATGGTATTACTCTGCTTGATTGCCTAGCCAGCTCGCTTGACCTGAACACCACAGAGAATCTACGGGCTATCGTCAAGAGGAAGATGAGAGACACCAGACAACAATACAGATAAGCTGAAGGCCACTATCAAAGCAACCTGGGCTTCCATAAGACCCAGCAACAGTGACACAAGCCGATCGCCTCCATGCCACGTCACATTGATGCAGTAATTTGTACAACAGGAGCCCAGACCAAGAATTGAGTGCATTAACGAGCATACTTCAACCTGTATTATAAATCCTTTATTTGAGAAACTGGATTCTTTTTTTTCTTCATGAGCTGTAAGCCGTAATAACTGTTTGGCAAAACTTGCGGTACCTGAGTCCATCGCCGCATGCTCACAGAGATGGACATCATTTATGATGACAATTATACCAATGGACCATTTAAGTGGCAATTCACAGAACCTAATCTGCCTGTTTTTGGACACTGAAACACAACCTGAGCACCTAGAGAAAAACCTGGCCGGTATGGGGAGAACATGCAAACTCTTCTTGTAGTGGGGACATTGGTGCTAATCAGCAAAACCTAATTATCTAACAATCCTCAGGTCCATTCAGATCAGGTCTGAAATGTTATTAGGTTTTCTTTTTGTGTAAATCAAATGCATGTCGGATAAGCAACACTATATAACTATTTTACCTCAAAATAAAAGCTAGGTGTCTTGGTTTTGGCAAAGTTGGCAAAGTTGGCAACTTGTGAATTTTTTATCTTTAGGCAATTCAACTGATTTCGACAAAAGTTTAGCAGGTCAAGCCAGTTTTTACCATCTCGAGTTATGGTTATGGCCGCTTGACTATTCATCTTATACTTTAATATAAGAATAAATGTTTTCAAAGGAAACCGCTGCCTACTGCTGGAAATAAGGTGTTAAACAATGCAAAAATGCTCTGCTCAGCTGAGTGGAAATGAGTTGGTGATAACTTTCTTTACCTTTAGAATTACAAATAGTCGATTTTTAATTTTTAAATATCTATTATTGGTGGATTAATAGATATTGATCTCAATGAGACTACTTATTTAAAAAACTGGCATAAGTAATTTAGCTGACATCCTACACAGACTATAGCCAAATCCACACAGATTTGAAAGAACTTGGCTCTAACAGTGGAGCACATGCTAAACAAAGGAAAATCGAAAGTAAATTTTGCAGTAGGAGGTAGAGTTATTACAATACTGGAAGAGGAATTTTGTGTCTAGCAGTTGAACTTGTGAAATAAAAATATTTGCATGTTCATAATTGTGACATTTTTGTAATGAGGGAGAAGGAGCAGGTGTCATTTTTAGGAATCTTAATGAGTAATCAAACTTTTTATCTCCAAAAACTGTCACACACGCATTCCAGAACTGTATTGATGCTTTAATGCACATGTTTAATACTTCAGTGAAGTTGAAATGGCACCAACCTCTCACCAATTCTTTACAGAGGTCAGCAGGTTAGGTATTTTGATTGATTTTCTGTCTTAGCACTGGTGTGTAGCACTGCTTGAATATGCGCATGATTGTATCCTTTGCCTTTCCTTGTTATTTGACTCAAATTTAAAGTATTTCCAAATTGCAGTGTTACTGTTTTCTTTAGCAAACAAAGCTGGTTGCTGAAGCTCTGCACTTCCCATTATGAGCTAACACCTTAACAAAATGGAGCAAAGAAGACAAGTAATGGATTGTTGGGGAGATTTTTTTTTTTGTGTGTGTGTGTGTGTCTCTGTTTATTTTTTTAATGTTACTGACAGACTGTCGTAGAGGTATACTGGTAGTTGGGAGGAAAAGTCACATTGCTTGTGGTTACCTCGTCACTGGTGAAGTCAGCCAGCTTGACGTAAGCAGCAGAGGGGAGAAACAACACAAAATCACAGTGGGATGTTGGAAATGTACAACAAAAAGACAGACAACCTACTTGTGTCTCAAGAGGGTCTGGGGAACTGCCCGACAGCCCATAACCATACAAACATTCACATGGACTGTGAGGCTGCTGAAAATAGGAGGTGGATGTCCTTGCTTGCTTTTGCTGAAATAATGTGCAAAAATAACCGCGACGAATATATAAAGGTTGGAATCAATAAGCAGAATGAGACCTAAGCTCATAACCACATTTTTCCAATTAATTTCCAAACATCAAACAGACATACACATGGTTGATTGGATGATTGACCACACCTGTAGCAGTGTCTGAATGTTTTTGAATAAACTATAATACATAATAATGTTAAACAATTAGAACCTCTCCCATTTACAAATGTTAATGCCATCAGTTGTGCCAAGGTTGTTTTTCAGTAAGTAATTTAGAGTACAGCTCACAAGTTAACTGTTGGAAAAACTGTGGAATTGTGTCACTCTCCTTGCCAGTTTGGCAAACACTAAAAATTCAAATATTCAACACAGTATGAGTTAATTGGTAGAGCATGCGCCCTGTGTACAGAGGATGTGTCCTTGCCACAGTGGCACTGGATTCAAATCCACCTTTTGCTGCATGTCACCCCCATTCTCTCTTTCCCAATTCCTGCCACTCTTTCTTGTACTAATAAAACCATGAAAAGAAGACGCAAATAAATATTCCACTTACCTCATACATAATAACTTTTATTTAACTTTTAAAAACACACACTGTACATACTGTCCAGTACAAGTGTTGACACTTTAGCATAACAGCATCACAAGATACGCCAACCTCATGTATATAGGAAACTAATTTATATATATGCATTACATTAATGCACTCTTGTCTTCTGTACAGTTTTCCTATCTTTTCTTATCCTTCTTATCTTTATTTATCTATATTTTTTTTAAAGAAGTACTTTATTCTTGTATATTTTTGTGTGATTTATACAGTTATCTTTTTATTTTTTGTGTGATTGTATATTTTATTTTAAGCACCATTACACCAAGACAAATTCCTCGTCTGTGTAAAAACCAACCTGGCAATGAATCTCATTCTGATTCTGATTCTAATTTGAACTTCAACTTGCCTGCAAGACATCAGATCAACCGGCTGACTGAAAACTGAGCAACCCATTTGTGCCACTTGTGATTTTATTTCCAATATTGAAAATAAACCTGCCCGTTTTAAAAACAGTAAATTACAAAAGCTGTTTTTTCACATAGAAAGACAGACCAGCTACCTTAACCACATAATTAAATAACCAACCCTCGTGAACAGTGTCAAAGGGAGCAGGACAGTGAGGTTTCTTACCTTCTGCGCGTTGACAAACAGCCTGCGGATGATGCTTCCAGCTGGCCCTTGGCCAGCTCCGTTCACCACCACCTCTGGTTCTTCCAGCAGGGAGCTCACAAACCTGGAGAAAAACATAGAAGGTGATACCTGTGATATTGATGCATCCAGAAAAATTGTCCAGTGACACTGGGAAGTTAAGAGGTCACAGTAGAGCCCTGCAGATAGGTCAGTGGAAGTGATTTGCATATATGGTGCAATGTGTTTGTTAAAACAGAGTGGCAGTAATGTAACTATGACAAGATGCATTTTTGACAGAAATGCTGTTAAAAAAATCTGTGTGGAACTTACTTCTCTAGCTCTTCTCTGTCATCTTCCTTCTCACCCTCACAAAGGGCAAACTTAGCCTTAAGTGAGCGAGCTCTGGTGATGACTGTCTCTATGGCCATCAACTGGTTAATGAAATCCTACAATTACAGAAGGGTTACACAAACATATTGTCAGAACAAGAGCTGGACGAATTTGAACACATGAAGTATGCTCTGACCCAAAACATGTCAACAAGTGCAGTCCGTATTTGAGAATTATTTTAGTTTTTCTTCACTCAGTAGTTTGGCATAAAGGATTTGAAGTAAAAAAAAATAACACATATGATGAAGTGTCAATTATTGTTTTTGATTTGAAGATGAAAAGCCCACGCATAAGAAAAATAAAAGATTCATAAATGAGACTCAGTCTCCAGGAGTTCTGTATCCACTGGTCCACATTTATCTCTGGCTTTGTTTGCAATTGTTATCTCCAGATGTCCTGGTACGATTAAATGACTTAAGATGGTCAAAACTTTACATGCACTTGGAAAGAACATGTATATCATGGCAGTTTTGAGTTAAAATTATTTCTACCTGTGATGGAATGAGTGGAACACATCCAATTTCTAGTTTGGTTTAATGATGAATTTATTATAGGTCTTCTGAAAATGTGACAAAATGTGACAAAATGTGACAAACCAAAAATATTGATAGAGCAACTTGATTGGTCAATTTTGTGTTCCTACGGACATCTGACCTCGACCTAATATGCTGAGAAACACAGTGTTCCAGTCTGTGCTTCCATCAGAGGTAAACAGTCTTGTGCACGGAAAGTTCATTCAAAATGGGGTATTGTTGAGGCAGAGGGTGTCGCATGGTGAGGGTTTTGTTGTCTATCCAGTATACCAGATTGTGGCGCTAACCAAATCTAGCAATTTGGTTTTGGGCATCTCACATGATGAGTGGGGGCACATGGGTGTTGGTAAAACATTCTACCGCACTCTGAGACATTTCTTTTGATCCTGCATGAAGTAAAGTCTTGCTGGTTATACGAAGACATATCATAAACGTAAACTGAATCAGACCATAAAAGTGGCCCAGTTGTGTCCCACTACGGCTCTGAGTTAACCATTTGAGCACCTGATTATTGATTGTGTAAGTCCTCTTCTTCATTCAAGGTCTGGTGCCATGTATTTGTTGATGGTCATGTGTCAGAGAACTTGATTGAGTCTCATTTCCAGCTCATCAAAAACAGATGCTTTAGGTTTGTATGATGGGTTGGTTGGCATCTCAAATTGGCAGTTTTGGACAAGTTGGGAAATGCAGAGCATTTGTTATTGAAGGTATATTACTCCTTTAGGTGCTAGATTGACGCTAGGGTCTCTTCTATGCCATCTGGTTAGGACTATGGGTGCTAAACTCAAATTCATCTGAAAGGCAGTTTGGTGCCTGGATTCAGTGCAGCAGACTGTGAGACAATTTTAGACCATTTGTCTGAACGCAAAAAGTAAAATGGAATGGCTGGACAAAACATTAGGAACATGTCCGGTGTCTCATCCTAGTCAAAATTGGCAGCTTGTGGAGTTTACTTACAGTCGTGCCTGTCACTGACCTCTAATTTCTTGTAGTCGTGGTTGGGAGGGTGCAGTAGTTTGCTGGCTTGGCTTGTAGCTTGCTGAATGGTCTTTTTGACTGACGGAATATCTTCTTTTGACTCTGTTTGGGAGGGAATCAAGAGGAGACAGAGAGGTAGAATAAAACAAAGGTTTGGAATGACTCCAACATGAGTTGTATCAGACCCTAACATACTGTTTCAACAAAACATATACATAATTCCCACACTGTAATGTCCATACACACTATTCCTTCCATTAGGTAAACTTAATTGTCCGTAGCCATTTTCAAAATTCTATATATTTTCAGCATTTAGGTTTTTTTTATCCACTTCAACAATACTCCAATTAAGCCCAATATACCAGAAATGTACACCCAATGTCAGTATCAACAATAAATATTTTACTGTCCAAAAGTGTTCAAAAAGTTTCAACCAATTATGTCCAATGGTATAAGTTCAGTATACCTTCTTTCTTGCTTGAAATGTATCCTGTGTGTGTGTGTATGTGTGTGTGTGTGTGTACAAAAAATATGGTTGGGTCCAACGTTATTGTTTTATCTCTGTGTAAGGAATTTGGCAGTTTGTGTTTTCTCAGCTATCAAGAGTCCTGGTAGTTCCAGTTTGTGGAAAAAATGTGAAAATGGCTGAGTCAGTACATTCACTAGGCACTACTATAAGGCACGTATACGTAAGCTAGCTAGTGTTAGCAGCGATAAATTAAAATAGCAATAGCAATGTTAACATTAGCTGGCTAGAGTTAGAAAAGTAAGGTAGGGGCAGATAATTCGAACAACAGCAGTGTTACTACATGAATGCAAAAAAAGTAATAATAAGACTATATACATTCTATTCCCATTTCAGTTACAGGTATGACCAACAAGAACAATTGCACAGAATATTTTCACCCCATATTGTAATACACGTGATCATACATACCGCCTGCTTGTAAATGGCATGTACTGTATATGATGGCAGTCTTGAGTTCAATGATTTCTGCAACTCTCATTTTTCATGTTTTCTGTTTTGTTAATTATATCTATCTAACTTAATGATAGGCTGTTTGCTAGCACTGAAAGCCTGCATCTCATGCTGTTTGATGGCATGACAAAACAATCTTGACTCACCCTCCTCCTTCAGCTTCAGAATACCAGCATGGAGTATGCAGGGCAGGAGACTGCAGGTCAAGTCTGCAGGTTTCTGCACTGCTAAATAGTGCAGAACCTGAAAAGACAGTCAAAGCTCAAGTTTAGTTTCCAGTTCTCAGTTAGGTATATCAGATATGTATGTATGTATGGGCAAATATAGAAACAATAAGATACTATATACACAATATAAAAAAGAAAAAAAATGCTATATAAAATAAAATCTTTTAGTAGCTATAAAATAAAATAAAGATAAAGATAAAGAAGTAGTATGTAAAAGAGAATAAAATAAAATAAAATACTGAGGTATAAAAGATAAGTAGAAGTGTGAGAGGATAAATTGCAGTATTTTAATTGCAGGGGTAACAATCATATCCACACAGGATAGGGTTTTACTGAACAGACTAAAATATTTAGTTAAGTCATTAACTTTTTTGATGTCAGTTGTAGGTTTAACATGCAGGTAAACTAAAAATTACCTTCTCGGCCTCCTTAGTGTCGTCAAAGAGTCTTCTCTGGCGGCGTGCAGGTGTAACCCTAGCTGTCTCCCATGCCTCCACCCACATGTTGCCAGGGATCTTCATCCTGGCACTAAGCTCGCCTTTTACCACTTTGTTATCCATCTCGTCAACTACCTCCTCCACCACGTAATCCCTAGGTGAGTACCAGCGCACAAAGTCCTCCAGAGCACAGCCTGGGTTGGCTGCCTGTGGATAGACAGGAAACTAATTTCAGTACATGTTTTCAAATTTAACTGTGAAGTGCTTTCACACAATATTAATAGGGTATCTGTGTTAAATTTGACTATCAATTATAATGAATGATTATCAGGGATACTAATCAACTTAATAACTACAACTCGCTGACAGAGTAGAGGTTGGCAACATTCACTCTTGTACAATGTTAAATAGACAGCATGTAGGTTAAAAAGGCACAAAATGAAAACACACAATCAAAGTAACATGCACCATACACATGTGTGGGTGTGTGTCTCTGTGTGTGTGTCTAAAAGAGCAAAAGCAAAATGGTGGCTAGGATTCAAAGTGCCAATCCGAATGGCATGGACAAAAGAAGACTACAAGATCGTGGATCACCACATGTTTCTTTGATAGGGGAAAAACAAAGGAACATCGCTGGTGCTCACATCATGTGCTCACTGATATCACGCCTAGCTGTGATATGGTCCAGGCTGAAGGAGTGTGTGACATGATGCCAGGGAAGATGGTTAGTTGCATGCAAAGACCCTTAGTCTGTGTGAAGCACAATTCAACTAACATCAAATTTGCTGTGTAGCAAAGCAAACCACCACTAACCTGACTACACAGAGATCACAATAACACCCAAACAGTGAAATATACCAGAATTCCCCCTTTAAATGTCTCAACAAAACAAGGAAATGTTTGGTCACAGTCTTTAATGAGTCTGCAGTTCAGTGATGAACAAATTTAAGCTTGATGAACAAAATCCACAACATGTGGTGTGCACCCCACAGATTGAGTGCGACACAATTATTATAAATACAAATATCAGGTCTGTATCAATTTGTCAGATGTAATGTAGGTGCTTACAACAAGCAAAACACATTACATCGCAACAATATTATGTCTTGAAGACTTGTATGTTGAAGTAAACACGTTTGACACACTGATCCTACCCTCTCACTGAAGTCACAAGTGATGGAGGGACAGAGCGGCTGTGACAGAGATCACCATTCCCTATTACAAAACACTGTACCATCAAAATTAGTTTAAGCTATTATTCTTGTGGGGGGGGGTTACATACTGTTGCTTTAACCTTTATTTGTAAAAATCATACACGAGCCAAGGGGTCAGCAACCTTTACTATCAAAAGAGCCATTTTTGCCCCAATCCCTCGCCAGAAAAAAAACGTCTGAAGCAGCAAAACATATTTATGTCTTATAATGAAGGTAACACAGCCTAGAAAGTCTAAATTAGCAAGATTATTAAAAGGCCTAAATGAGCATCAATTTATATTTTTACATGATGTGGCAACTCTGCAGAGGGCTACTTATGCTTACAGTACGAGTTACTTGAACTTTGCATTTCCATTTCAATGATGCCGCGTTTTGGTGCATTTATGAAACAACAGAACTAGCCTACAATAAATAGAGACAGAGTAGCAATACAGAACTATATATGCAGGCCTACTTCAGTCGTCTCCGTGTTTGTGAAAATGTACAAAATAAAAATTAGCCTAATTTGATAATAAATAAAATGCATGCTTATACAAGTTTAAATTTCTAATTCTAAAAACACGTCAATATTGCCTTGCTTGTTGTCAAATAGATCACATCTGCACTGTGTGTATTTTAGTGGTGAAGAATTTTGAATTTTGAAAATTGGAGAGAGGCACACACTGCAAAAACACATACACAAACGACATACAAACTGGGAACCCAGTTTGCTGCCGCTGTTTGATAAATAAAGCACATGTAGAGACTGAATGTCTGCAAGTCTGCCTGTATTACCTTAAAGGACTCCATATCAGAGAGCAGACAGGCACTCTGCATCCGGGCACGGAGGTGGGTACCTTCAGCTGATGTGCCCAGTTTGGCCAGTACCTCTGACTGCTCCTCTAACAGATCCTCCGTCATGGGAGCAGGTTCCTGAAAATCAAACACATACAGACAACACACAGCAGCATCAGCATCAATAGATGTTCATTCCATAATGTCATCTGAACTGCTTTTTTTTTTTCTTCAAATTTTTGTTCAAGCACACGACAGTGGCTTTCAAGCTCTGCATCAATCAAACATGGGCCCCTGAAAAACACCATCTACTTTAATAATATGGATTCATAAAAACTCACCAAACCTCACAAACTATTTGCATACTATTTGATTTAGATCTAAACTCTGAACCACAGACAAATAGCTGTTTAGTCTCGCTACCTGCTAAATAAGAACCATCTCGAGAATTACACCAATGCTCGCACGGTCTGAGCTGGAACAAGTCATTCACGTAATTCTTTTCTCAGAGTCACTCTCCACTCCAAATAGTTCAGAATACTGCAGGTAGGCTTCTGACTGTTTTTTTACAGACAACAGCACTTCTCCCAAATCCTGGCCTTGATTTAGAAGTGATATTAAAATCTTACTGATCACTTTTAAAGCCCGTCTTGGTCTGGCCTCAAGCTACAGAAATTTAGCAGAAATGTTGACCCCATAAGAGCCAGCTCACAGCGTTCAGTCCTCTGGAGGGGCCTTTTAGACCAACGTCAATGCTTTAGTCAAGGCTTAAATCTAAGGGTGACAGTGCTTTTGCCATCAGGGCAAATCAGCGACTGTTCAGAGTGTTTTTAAAAAGCCACTTTTATATGTTGTTTTTGTATTGCTTTAATTCTTTATTTATCTATACTTTATTTCTTATATTCCTTATTTGTAGCTAATTCCGATTTTTGATTTAGTCTAGACCTCACTATCACACATAAAACAAAACCATAGTACAATGGTAAACAACCCTACGATCCTCAGCACAAGCAAAGTTTTTGAGGCAGAAGATCTTGAACAGAAATGCACCTAGTTTAATGACTCTCTTTGGTTTATCAGTCTGCAATAACATTACAAGTTTAAATACAGACGGATGATTTACGAAGTATTTTGGCAAAAACTCACTGTGCTTGTGCAGTACACCAGCAAGAGTTTCTAACTGCTAACATTCTTGTCAAACCAAGAATGGCTATGACAGTAATTTGTTGAGTAGGTGGTTTCTGTAAGGGTTAGGGTTCAAGTTGGGTTTGTATGGAGCCGCTGCCAGCCCTGCAGATACTCTGCCTGTTTGCTCACTAGTCCAGAGTCACAGCCCTGAACCCTGAACCGAGGGAAAGTACAGCTGGCAATCCACACACCAACAGCAACAACGCATAAATCCGCCTTTATTATAAGACCAGAAGCCAAGCTTGGTGGATGACATTAAAGTCAATTCCTTTTTGCAACAGCTTAATTGTTTAACCACAAAGTTAATGTATTTGTCAAACATTATAAAATATTGCCAGGAAAGGTAATAAAAATACCAAAACACATTGAAGCGGGGCTTCTAAAAGCGCCCAGAAGGAAATGTTGACAGGAGCACTGTTTTGTACAATTTATGCAGCAATGAACTTCCATGACATTGAAGCACTTCAAGCTTGAGACATCACATCATTTTAAAGTTTAAAATGTCAATTTATTCATTGATTTACTCAAAAAAAGAGGACTGTGGATTTTGTAAGAATGAAAGTGCTGTAAGAAAGGATCTTTCTGCAGAATGGGTAAGGTTTGTATTCAGACAGTCTGGGGAAAATCAAAATCTATCCTTATTCAACCTTCAACAGCTTTACAAGCATGTGTAGAGGTAACAGCAGCTCTGGCCAGAGCAATATGTCCAGTGTTTTATATCTGTGTCATGGTATCTTCAGGCCACTGTAGTCGTAGCTACAGTCCTTTACATACACTTGCAAAGAAAATGTATATAATGGAAATCTTCAGTTTCAATGAGTTCTACAGCTCTCATTGTTCTGTGATGGAATGAGTGGAACACATACTACCTTGTCACTAAAGTGTGCTGCTGATCACATGGACAAAGAAATCTTGAGGAAAACTCTGAGGTCAGAATAAACAAATGTGTTGTTTTGCCACAATGAGCAGCAATATGTTTGGAGGCGAGAAGGAATGGCTAAATCAGACTAGAATTGAGGTTTTTTGAATGGCCTTCCCAAAGTCCTGAATTGAACCCCATCGAGAACATGTAGACCATGCTAGTGTGCCAGGAAGCTAACAAATTTCGTTGAACTTCACAGATTCTGTCAAGAGCAGTGGCTAAAAATTCAGCCAGAGGACTACCAGAAGCTTGTGGATGGCTATGAAAAATACCTAACTGAGGTGCGGGACATTTAAAGGGACATTTGACCAAATATCAGAGTTACTGTTTGTATATTTTT
>OMLP01017713.1:22957-34085 GCA_900302685.1 Spondyliosoma cantharus | reverse complement strand
CATACTACCTTGTCACTAAAGTGTGCTGCTGATCACATGGACAAAGAAATCTTGAGGAAAACTCTGAGGTCAGAATAAACAAAAAAATGTGTTGTTTTGCCACAATGAGCAGCAATATGTTTGGAGGCGAGAAGGAATGGCTAAACCAGACTAGAATTGAGGTTTTTTTGAATGGCCTTCCCAAAGTCCTGAATTGAACCCCATCGAGTTATTTGAAAGATATTTCCTTTTTCCCCCCAATGGTTTTCAAAATTATAGCTCAAATCTTGAGTATTTTGACAAATTAACATTCACTTGGAGGCAATGATTAAAAAAGGCAAACAAACATATTAACATTTATTGTGTTCTCAAGTTTAAGAAACACTCGAGTCTAATCTAAGACAGTAGTGTGATCTATTCAGGCAGTAAAAATCACTAAACTGTACGAGACAGAGATTCTGACCTGTGTGACAGGAACGTAGAGAGGCTCCGTAGAGTTGAGTAGAGTCATGTTGTTGTAGGGATGCAGCCTACCCTCTGCTTTAGTTTTACTTCCATCTTCATTTCCCTCAGTATGTGGAACCTCTGGGTCTCCCTGGTCACTCAGGCACTCAAAGAACTCATCCTCACTGTCACTCCATGAGTCCCAGGATTTCCCTGGACACACCTCCTTTGTTGAGGTGGATGACTCTTGTGCGGTTCGGGGGCTTTGGTGGCTGGACGACCTGCGCTCACTCTCTTTACTTCCATCCAGCACCTTGCGAGCTTCGTCTCTGGCCCTCTTCCTCTCGATGCAGCAGTTCAGCATCTATGCCAGAATACAAGAGTGTGTCAGACCGTAATACTTAACATGGCTGTCTTTAACTATCTGTTAAAAAGGTGGCTTGTTGACGCAACCATTATGAGAAGAACAAATGGGAGTGGTGCCTCTTCTAGAAAACAGCGAAGAGCTAAAACGTTTGTGTGGAACTTCTGTGTTGTGCTGGAAGCCGGTTGTTAGTTTATGTCAAAGGACCCTATTTCTAAACTAACATTAGCTACTGTTGCTCTCCGAACCCCCCAATTCTGTAGTGAATCCACTGATAAATGTTCTCATCTGTTTGGATATTTGTTGGTGAATTTTCCAACGTATTTACATTTTGAATTTTTAGATCCTGAGGAGGCTCAGGTCCTTTAATGTCTGCAACTGGATGCTGCAGATGTTTTATCAGTCTGTTGTTGCGAGCACCATCTTCTCCGCTGCGGTGTCCTGGGGTGCAGGCATCAAAGCAAAGGACACAAACAGACTGAATAAACTCTTTAAGAAGACAGGGTCTGTTGTTGGCTCTAAGCTTGTCACCCTGGAGGAGGTGGCGGAGGACAGGATGCTGCCAAAACTCCTGGCAATCATGGACAATGTCTCTCACCACCTCACAACACTCTGAACAAGCTAAAGAGCAGCAAATACATTTTGTGCTGTCAGATAGCGTATTAGAGACACTTCTTAGTTAGTGGTGAGAGTGCTTTACTTATAGTACTGACAGGATGTAATTGTGCAAATTAAAAACTAAATTCAACTAATTAAACAAAAAAAGTCCAATGTCTAGGGAAATGAGGACACGTAACAATTAAATCATAATTGATTCTAAACTAACTGCACAAATATCAAGATCTTGCTTATACCACCACCTAGTCATTATGAACGCAACTTTGTCTATTGTAATCCAATTTTCAGTGTTGGGGAAGCTACTTTGCAAGCGTAGCTTGTAAAACTACGTGTAGTTCAGCCTGGCAGTAGTTTGTAAAACTACTAATAAAAAAAGTAGCTTTAGCAACTACTTATACTCATTACACTCATTTAACTCAGCGTTAAATAAATCAACATATGGTGTATATGAAACAAAATATAACAGCCTACAAAAAATTCACATGCCAGTGGAAATATGCCTCTCAACTCAAGTTTGAATTTTTAAAGAAGTTTTTATCAGATAGCCGGTTCCGTTTGGCACTAAAAACATCTTTACCAACACTAAAAAGCCATTCACATGCTGCACTGGCTGGGACACCAGTGTTAAACTTCTTCAAAGAAAAATAAAATAAAATGTATATTATATAGGTCTTTTTTTTTTTTATAAAAAAAAATATTTCATGTTATTGGCCAAAATTGTAGTTTGTAAATTGAGTAGTTAAACTATAAAAAATTACCCAAAAAGTAGTTGAAATACCTGACACAGCACAAAATATGAATGTGGTTTAACTACCAGCAAGTTACAGCAAATTGTAGTTAAGATATGTAGTTCAACCACATGTAGTTTAAGTCTCCCCAACACTGCCAATTTCATACCTTTTATTTGGTATGTTTACATTTGTTGCTTTTACATGGGTAACTATTTTATAATAAATGATTAGAAACGCAATTCATGCGTCTTGATTATTTTTAAATGATTTAATATATATTATATCTAAAACACACTGTGCATTTTGTATGAATGGGTACCTGGAACTTCTGATGTAAAAGGCAACACCGAAGATCAGGAGGACCACCAGCCAGTCTGTAAATTAGGAAACATATGGAGAAGATGAATATAAGTGAAAATAACTTTAGTAATGACTGTGACTGCCATCTATTCTTTGAACTGCTTAGTTAGTTATTAGTACTTCAACTGGTACAGTATTTTATTAATTATAAAATAACTACCTTTCATAATAATGATTACGTGTGTTTGAACTCAAAATAGGTAGAGATGAAATGTGTAAATTAAATCTATGTGAGTCAAGTGGATAGAGATGTGCTCATATCACAAAATAGGTACAATGTACATTGTACAATAGGACAGTGTACAAGGTGGTTGTTGTAATGTTCTTTGAGATGTGGATTTCAAAATGTTAAACCATATTTCAGGCACTATGCCCATAGCACTTTCCAAACAAGCCTAAGAGCAGCACAGGTGCGTCATACCCACCCGTAGATGAGGTAGTTGTTTTCCCAGCGGTAACGCAACTCTAGGACAAACTCCTGCCAGAGGTGGGCAACAGCCCGCAGTCCGCCATAGCTGTAGTTCACCAGACACATACACAGTGCCAGCCGGTAGGTCAGACTATCACTGGGGGCTGACTTCAGCTGGAGATATAGGTTCTGCAGAAAGCAGGAAGACCAATGGGTAACGTTTAATTCAGTACAAGAAGCAAATTTAAGGAAGTACTTAAAATAAGCCAACTGTCAACTGAACACAAGGAATGCAACTTCTATGCAAACAAAGATGTGAAATGGTGCGATTGTGGAACCGTCTTGTCAGTCTGCCAGAGGAAAGGCTAAATAGGAACATTTTTAATTGGGACCGAGCAAAGCATCACCCCTGGTCTAGAGAGGTTTCAATAATATTGTCTGCCTCTGACTTACATATAATGTTCAGAAATAATTTGCAATGTAATATAAATGTCATCAGACAAAGATTATTTAGGAAATATGAAGATCAATGGAAACAGGATATATGGAAGAAGCCAAAGCTTAGAAATTATGTTCAGTTTAAGAATGACTATGTTACAGAACCTTATATTTTTTTGAATTTAAAGAGAAGGCAGAGGTCCCTCTGTGCTCAATTAAGAACTAGTACCTTATTCGATCGATTTAAAGGTACACCTGAACATTTACGTTTGTGTGAATTTTGTGATCTCCAGGTTGTGGAAGATGAATTTCATTTTGTTTTTTATTGTCCTTTATATTGTGATTTAAGGAACTCTCTTTTTGAATCAATCCAGTTTAAAAATCCTGATATATTTTGGAAATATGAAGGGATTCTGTGCTGGTTGTTTGAAAACGATGTCTTTGCTTTGGCAAAATTTATAGAAAAGGCCTGGTATTTGCGGCAAAATATTTTGTATCCTATATGACAATCCATTTGTATTTGTATCCGTATCCATATTATTTTTCATTTTTATTTTTTTTGTAATGGCTTAGTTATGTTATGATGTCAAGTCAAGTCAAGTCAAGTCAATTTATTCGTCTCCCTTGGGAGAAATTTGGTTTAGAGATGTGTTCTGTATTATGTCACGTGGCTATCGTGGATGTAATTGTGAAATTATTATTTGATGAATATGATTAGTGTCTAATAAGCCCATGAGGGCTGGGCACCAACCATGGTGTTTGACACTTAAAATAAACCAGTCAATCAATCAATCAATCAATCAATGTGTCACAATTGCATCTTCCTTTCGGGGGTGCGACCTGCTACTGACCTTGTGCTCTCATTTATTTGTTTGAGTTTTAATGATGATTTTAATATCTACTTGGAGCAGTTCTCTTTTCTGATGTGGATTGCACCTGATGTTACACCTTGCTATATATAAATAATAAATTCTGGGTATCAAACCATTTGAAAACCTGTCTCAGTGAAAGAAAGGTTGCTCTCCCTACTGGTAATATGGAATTACTGTGTGAAAATAGGAGGCAGTTAAAGAGGGGAAATAGTTGGAAATATTTTAACTAGTTTGACTTTACTAATACATTGTTAATCCCGATCAATATATGTATAATCAATAAATAATCAAGTGTAGTTAGCTCGACAGCTAGTAGACTGTGAGAAATAATTGTGTCAGGCAGTCTGTGTTAAAGTCAGGATGACTTAGTTGTAAAGTGACAGATAAGGGGATATTATGGTAATACAGGTGTTTAAACCTTGAAAGAAGGAAGGGTAATTCCATCAATAGTAACTGGTATAAAATGCGATAAGGGTTAGCTCCCATGTAGATTAGAAAATATTATGTACAGTAATAATTATGTAATGGTACTGACTACATAAAGGATGACATAATGGTGTCTAAAGTTGGGAGGAACTTGAAAGGAGATAAGGTTAGGTTTGATGTTTTGCCATTAGTTCAGTTGATTCCTTGCACCCAACTTGGTTTTGTTCCATTTGCTTCTTGACGATGAAATCCAATCATCGTTAAACTATGAACGCTGACTGAGGTCATTTAATTTTTAATAACATGTGGTTAAGGATCAGAACTCATCCGACCCAAGTAGGTTTTCTGTTCAATGTAGAACAGGCTTGGGAGGGATTAGCATTTTAATGGGGTCCAGTAAAAAGGATGATAGCACAGCAGAAAATAGCTAGGTGCAAGTACGCTGAATGACTTCTCACCTTTAGCATTAAAAATGTCAGCGGCGCTCACCTTGAGCACTGACTTCCCCCGAGGCTGTGTTCTTTCCTCAGTGCTATTTTTACTAATCAATTTAAGATTAATGACAAATATTCTATTTTATTCAAGTATGCAGATGACACCTGCCTTTACCACACAAATGTCCTGGAGACATGGTGTGGCAGCAGCCAGCTTGAAATCAATATGGGCAAGACAAAGAATTATTTGCAGAAAACAAAAACTGAAAACAGAGCCAGTCTCACTTGATGCCCAACTTGTTTAAACTGTGGAACACTTCAAATACCTTGATATGTTTCTAGACTGCCAGGTGAGCTTCTCTGAAAAAACACAGTATATTTTCAAGAAATGCTCACCACGACTTTATCTCCTTAGAAAACTCAGTGGCCTTGATGTCAGTCAGCAAATTTTTTAGAACTAATATACAATCTACTGTTGAGTGTGTCTTTTGACGAGATTTCACCTGGCTGGTACCTCAGTCAAGTCATCACAATGTGTGGTGAAGACACAAACATACATCAGATTTTTTGTCTTGCTCCGCTTTTCCACAGGCATTCGACTGTGGAGGTTTTTTTTTGCTATTCTCTGATGACTTCTCCACAGCAGCATCTGGAAAGAGATACTGAGACAGAAAGAAAAACATATAAACACTTAAACACATAAAATAAATCCATCAGTTATACATATTGACTATGGCATCTATTCTCTATTCTAATCAATTCAATTCAAAAGCTTTCTTGGCATGAAAGTTTCAAGAAACAGTTTTGCAAAAGAAACAAGTGATAAATGTTAGTACAATACACAAGAACAGTTTTAGAAGCAATGCATATATTAAAAGGGTAAACAAAACAAAGAAGGTAATTATAAAAATGTATAAATGACATGAGAAATTCTCTAAATATATGTGAAAATGTAACTGTGTGTGTACAGCATAGCCTTTATTGGCACAAAGCCTATCTCCCAATTACATATTAACAGATCAACTAAAGTGTGTGTGAGTGCGTGCCTGTCTCTGTGGATGGTCTTCAAGATAATTATTTGTCATATTTAGTGTTGTTTTCAGGGCGATGATTTCTTTTTGGATTAGTGAATTATCTTTTCGAAGTATTTTACTCTGATATTTGCTACGATTTAAGAGGAAGGGCATCTCTCCACCTCACCTGTCGGGTGACCACAGACTCCTTCCTCTGTTGGTAGCCAGGACATCTTGTGTTGTCTTTTCTCTATGGCTAGAATGTGGTCACTGAGTCTGGATTTGTTTTGTATCTCTGACAGCAAAGAAATACTCTTGCCAATTTGTATTAATGTTTAAGGGCCCGATGGAAATCATCATATTTTCTTAATTTAATAGTTTGGTTTACTCTGATTGGTGGCTGGAAAGCAGTGCTGGTCTGAGGTCGGACAGTGTTGGGTGTTGTTTGATCAGTAAATCTCTGGACCAGCTGACAGCGGGGACTCTCAACTATATGCAGCTTCCTCTGGAGCCAAAAAGGCTTTATACTACTTTGCTCACATAAGCAGTAGAACTCGCCAAGACCTGTAGACATACTTTAATTTGTAAAATCTCCCTTCAAGTAGTAGTTCAGGTAAACATCATCTGGTTATAATCTGATAGTGGTGTCTGTGGTCTGACATTGAATTCACTGCGAATTCACTCCAAGAGCTGAAGAGTATGTGAACCTCCCTTAAGAGTCTGATTTAATCCTTAGGACCAAAGTAATGACAGAAATGCACTAGCTCTCATCCCATTTTGTTTTACAATGGGTCTGAACTGTGTCTTTGGCTGGTGGTGGGGGCGTGTTGTAGAGAGGACTGTTGCCAGCACCCCACTGTCTCTAACTAACATAGGCTAACATAGGCTTTCTTCATGGAGATTTAAAAAAAAAAAAAAGTTCACATTTTAATATTGTAATATGATTTTAAATGAGATGACAAGTCCTCTTTTTCCACACAAATACCACACCTAAATCTTTTACTGTAACGTCTGTGTTTTTGTTTGAGGGATGGCATCAATATCTCTCTGAAGTATTGAGGTCAATAGTTGTCTGTGTTGTTTCGACACCATGTTTCTAATAGTATGACAGTGTCTTTGCATGTTCCATGCCTCATGAACTCATAGATAAAGATTTCTTCAATAATTAATAACATAGGTCGTATATTCAAATTTAAATTAATTCAATATAGAAATCATCAAAAAGAATCAGGAACAAAGGACAGTTGTTCAACCAACAATCTTGAAGATGAGGTGCAACAGTTTCTTGACCTGTCTCATGTCTGAGTGGCAGGCCACTACCTTTTCAGAGGTAGACTGCATATCAGGAGCTGCCTTGCCTTGAACCTTGTCACACTTTGCGTCTGCATAATATGCTGCTCCAGATTTTTTTTTTTTAAATGACGCCAGTATGTTGAATACTTTTCTTATAACTAAACAGTACACTGAAATATTGTTCTGAAAACATTTTAAGCAAGGAATAGGCTATTCATCAACATCATTTTGATTCATTTGATTAGGGCTGAGTAATTTGACACATGACACAATTATGGTTATGAGCTATGCATGAACACGAACGAGTCTTGATAAATATTTGATAAGCACTGTCCTGCAGTGTGATCTGAGTTTTTTGAGTGTTCAGATGCCATTTACTTTGTCATTTTATTTTTTTTCAACTTTAGACAGTGAACGTGGCATGCTCTTGTTTTGGTGTAAGATGCTGGTGCTCTGTGATACCCAGAGGGAGTGAATGTCATATATTTCACCTGGGAATACTAATGTGCCAAGCAGTGCGGAGTAAAGGACAGGGTACACTTGTGTGAAACATACTAGGTCATTTCTATAATTTTAAATTAACTAAAAAGTCTTGTGAATTTAAATCTTCTATTTATCTTAACTGACGAGGACAGTTTTCTAACCTAACCCAATGATGTGTTTGTTTTCTGTTACAAGAACACCGTATAAAACAGTTAACATGAAAATCTTACCAGTAGGACAGAATTGAGAATATCAGTGTTGAGTGGTGAATCATCAATGTGTCGGCGACGGCGGATATGCTTTCGTGCACTGTGCACCATACTGGAGACGGAAAGTCTGGAGATGGGCACTGTTGCTGCTGGCTCAGTCAACTTGGATAAAGCTGAACTGATGTCATTGTTTTCTTTAGGGGGGAAAAAAAACAGTTATTTACAATAACATTAACCAATTACATCAAATGTTTTTTTAAATACATTTTTGGGTATTTTTTCTGCACATAGATATTGTATTTCTGGAACAGGATTCAGAGTTGTGGTAATGGGTGGCTATATGGAAAATAAACAACAGTGAAAGACAGCACTAGAATACTGCTCAGAATATGGCGTGAGAACAATGCCAGTGTTAGCTAGTACAGCCAGTATCCTGACCTTTGCCCTCCTCTTCAGCCAATCCTCTTCCCAGAATCTCTTCTGCAGACTCCTTCCTGCAGCAGAGCTTGAAAAACTCTGTAAGAAAATCACCTGCATGGGAGAGGAGAATGGGTCAAATCTTTAATTCCTTCGCTTTTTGGGGGGATGGGGTTATTTGCCTTTATTAGATAGTGACAGCTGAGGAGAGAACAAATGGGAGGTTAAGAGATGGGATGCAGCAAAGGGCCTGGTCTGGGTTCACACCCAGGTGCATGGTCCCTGTACCATGTAGGAGAGCTACTGCTTACACTGCTTATAATGGCTGGACCAAACCCCTCTGCCTGAAGTCCTACCACCATCGTGAAATGCTGCAAGCTTTCAGTCAATAATATTCATCATCTGCTGCCTCCCCATCTCAGCCAACCAACTTCATTAGCAAACGGCATATACCAAAAAGCTCTACAGACAACGCCATCCTCCTAGCCCTTCACACTGCCAGTGTTTCCCACACATATTGGATTTCTTTTTCGCTTTTTAACACATCTTAAAAACGAAGCGTATTCATTCAGCTGCATTTCCTTTCCCTGCTCTCCCTCCGTCTCTCTGTCACTCACGTGTCTCACACACACAGTCCCTCCCCTCCGAGCGTGTCTCCATGAAAATGAGATCATCCGCTGAAGTAATTGCGTGGGAGCTTGATTATTGGTGCAGACGGCTGGCTCAAGTCACAAGTTCACGAAAGTTTCGTATCTCTGCTTGCACCCCCCCATCTCAAGTGCCATATCCTGGAGCAACATAACAATTAACTCCATTATATAGAAGAATCTCAATTACATTAATACATTTCCATCCAAATCCAAAGTGTTGCAAAGTTTTTAATATAAAAGGATTTTCAACAGAATCAAATGCTTTATAAAATTCCAAAAATAAAATAAACCTGCTTTCTTGTATCAATATGGCTATAATCAAGTAAATCTAATACAAACCATATGTTGTTATAAATGGACCTTCAATTATGGAGTCAATACCCATCTTCAGTCTAGCAGCAATAGCCTGGGAAAATATTTTATGATCAGTGTTGAGCAATTGATTGGCCTCAAATTATCTAACATTCATTTGTCTTTCCCAGATTTAAGGATCAGGGTGATTAACCCTCGTTTCATGCTTGACATTTATTCTGTCTTTTGTATACATTCCTTTCAAGCTTTTACATAACACGTTTCCTCAAATCTTTCCAAAAGAAGTGATAGAAATCGGTTGTAAGCCCATCCGTCCCTGGAAATCTATCTGAAGTCAATTTTGCGACAGCTGAATCCAATTCCTCAATTTTCTATTCTCTCTCACATACATACATCCTTAAGTCCTCATTTACACATAATAACATTCTTAGCATTGTCAAAGAAAACATCAGTATCTTCTGAGTCTGAGGAGTACGATTTGGAGTAGAATGTGAATGCCTATTTTTCTCTGTCTTTGCATTCGATTCCATGTGTCATAAGACTTGTTGAGTTTCTCTGCTGCACTTTCTTCTGAAATACGAGAAATTCTTCTCTCCTGATTCAATCCATTTCGCTTGTGACCTTACAAAGGCACCTTGTGCTCGCTCAAGTTAAAGATCATCCAACTTTGCTTGTAACTCCATTGACTTGACTTGACTTTATGTAAATTCTCTAATTTTGTATTTACCCAATTTCCATTTATTCAATCAATTCAATTAATACATCATTTTCAACATTCCTTATTAATATTCTAATCTTATTCAAATAATCTTCATTAAATAACAATCTGGCATTAGGTTTTCAATATCTTTTATTTCTGTTAACCCTTCTTAAAACAGCGACCCAACAAAGGGGCTTTGGAGATCTTAGATTGTGAAGTAGAGCTCAGAACTTGATTATATTATTTATATTGTATTAAATTATCATTAATAAATGCCCTGAAACAAGACAGGGTCAGATAACTGATCATTACCACTTACCACTACAAAGAGAAAAGTCATTAAACAGGATGCTTTGCATTTCAATTTTTTTTTTCCTTTTTATACATGCAGAAATTGTGTTTGAAAATGCCTACCACCAAGGGATATCAAGGAATTCATCTTACCAAGTAAACACTGAGGGTTTTCGGCTGTCCTGACTCGGACTGACCAGTGAGGAGCTTGGAGAGGGTCGAGGTCACTGTTGGGTCACACAGACAGAGCATATTGTTAAAGAAAACTGTGACAAAATGTTTATAAAAAGTTCTATGACAAAGAGGACTCAACCGCTAGACGTCACTAACGTCATTAAATATTTACTGTGACTATATTAATATGCAATATTATTTAACGTAAAAGACTAAAAAGTAGTTCAAACGATAAAAATGACTAAATCTCTCGTTGTTTTTGTTTTATTTCTTTTATTTAAAATGGCAATAGGCGCTTCAGTGTAAAACTAGCAAGCTGATCAACCAAAAGCCGTTGCGGTCACAAACAACAGCACCCATCTCTGAGCAGCTTACTTATTTGGCATGTGTTTGGTGAGAATGTTGGGATTATTCATCCTTCACTTGATTTGGGATCAAAATGACTGTGTGTGTATATATAGTCCTAAAAGGGGTTCTTTGGAACTTCTGTATTGTGCTGAAAGCCAGTTAT
>OMLP01017713.1:0-22937 GCA_900302685.1 Spondyliosoma cantharus | reverse complement strand
AAGGGTCTGAATACTTATGTCCATGTGATATTTCAGTTTTTCTTTTTTAATAAATCTGTAAAAATGTCTACAATTCTGTGTTTTTCTGTCAATATGGGGTGCTGTGTGTACATTAAAAGGAAAAAAAATGAACTTAAATGATTTTAGCACATGGCTGCAATTTAACAAAGAGTAAAAAATTTAAGGGGGTCTGAAAACTTTCCGTACCCACTGTATTTGGCATGTGTTTGGTGAGAATGTTGGGATTATTCATCCTTCACTTGATTTGGGATCAAAATGACTGTGTGTGTATATATAGTCCTAAAAGGGGTTCTTTGGAACTTCTGTATTGTGCTGAAAGCCAGTTATTAGTTTATGCTACTGTACTCCATTTCCGAACTGATGTGAGCTACTGTTGCTCTCTGTTAGCAGCACTGAGGCGAGATACTTGAGAACAGGCATGAAGACCCCTTTGGACGGTTCTGGAAAATCAGACCCAAGTCCTTCACAAAGAAATCCAGCAGCATTAAACAACTTAAAGAAATCACCCACCGGCTTGTTAAGGCAACCAAGAGAGACAGGGAAGGTGTCATTATTCACGTCAGCCCCGAATTGTTCCAGATGGCTGTTTCAATGGTGTGTGAGTGTATATGAACAGCTGAACATTGTGGGGTGGCTAGGATAGGAAGTGCTGAATCATTCCTGATGAGAATGTCGGCACCTTCATGGCAACCTCTGCCATCAGTGTATGAATATGTGTATGGATGGGTGAATGTGACGACTGTTGTGTAATGCTTTGAATTGTTCACTAGAAAAGTGTTATGCAGGTCCATCTACCATTTACTTGAATGTTCAGTATAATTTACTAGAAAGACAAGGTTGTCGACAGTGACTAAAACTTCCCTAAATAAAAAAGAAAGAAAGAACAAAGCTGACTAAATGTGATAAATAATCAGAAGGACATTTGATACAAGACTAAGAATAAGATAATTTTCTTAGCTGTTACTGAAAATAACACACCAACAAGATTATCAATCCTCTTCATTTCATCTGTGAGGGCTTTAAATTAAGTGGTGTACAACATACAGTATCAGTTTCAATAATTTCTACAACTTTAATTTTTCTGTGATGGAATGAGTGGAACACATACCACTTTGTCATAAAAAAAACATTCATGAAGTTTGGTTCAATAACTAATTCATTAAAGTCTTCTGAAAATATGACCAAATCTGTTGGTTCAAAAATATACATCCAACAACTTGAATGATCAAGTTTAGGGATTATACAAAATTGTGTGAATCATAATTGCTTTATAGAGTAGCCTCTTAGCTTCCTCTGAGTGATTATGATTGATAATGGCTGATGACTTTTCTGGGCCCATTTCAATAGGGCTCTGTTTGATACCCCAGCTAGACTCAGCCACAAACTCTACAATGGGAAAAGAGCTCAGCATTGATCTAAAAGAGTGCATTTGGTGCCATTTCAAAGCTGTTAAAGGTCCCAAGATCAACTGTGCAAACATTTGTAAGTATAAAGTCCATGGCACAGTTGTGTCACTGCCAGGATCAGGAAGAAAACACAAACTATGAAAACAAGTCTGTGCCAGGAAGCTAATACATTTAGTTTAACTTCACCAATTCTGAGGAGAAGAGGAGTGGTTAGAAATTCAGCCAGAGGACTACCAGAAGAATCTAAATTACCTAATTGAGGTGAAAATGGCCAAGGGACATTAAACCAAATACACATTCAAAAAAATTAAGGGAACACTTAATCATCACAGTATAACACCCAGTCAGTTAAACTTCAGGGATATAAATCTGTCCGTGTAGGAAGCACATGTGATTGTGAATCAATTTCCCCTGCTTTGGTGCAAATGAAAGTGGTGCGATGGAGGGCTCTGCTAGTGTCCTTGTCACTCCTGGCAGTATTAGGGCAGTATCTGCAGCCCAATAAGGTTGCACTGGTAGTCAAGCTCCTCCAGATGGCACATCCATCTTGTTGTCGCAGAATTTGCTGTGTCTCCCGGCAGGAGGAGAACTCCACAGCCCTTCAAAATGACTTCCAGCAATCCACTGGTGTGCGTGTTTTTACACTGAGCACATGTAACAGCCGTGAAAAAGTGTGGAGACTCAATGGTAAACTATATGCTGCCTGCAACATCATCCAACATGCCTGGCTTTGGCAGTGGGTCAGTGATGGTCTGGAGAGGCATATCCTCAGAGGGTGGCACAGACCTCCATGTCATAGCCGTACCATGGCTGCTGTTATTTAATTATTTTATTTTTTTTATACATACTATTTATAATTACTATTTATATTAAATAATTTATAAAAGGTCACCTCGGCAATGCCCAGGATGTGAACTAGCATTCTCCAACTACTAGTCCACATCATACTTTTTTGGTCTGAGTGACTTGAACCGGCGACCTTGAAGTCCCCAAGCCAAGTCCCTACGGACTGAGCTATTGCTGCGCATTGCCTGTTAGGCTCCTGGATGAAATCCTCTGAGCGACTGTCAGACCACAGGTAAAACTTATCAGGCAGTTGGAAACTGAGGCATCTACTTGTCTGAGGTGAAGGCCAAATGGTGAATCCACAGCTTTCCGTTTGAAGAGGGACCGTTTATTGCAGCCTTTTGGGTGGTGAGCAACCCGCAACCAAGATCGATAGGATCACAAAACTATGCACAACAAGCTAAGCTCTCAGTAAACTTTCAATGTCAGCTTACTTTCAACTCAGTTCTACTACAGCAGTTGACTTGTAGTTGCTTGTAGCAACATTGTAACATTTTTCCGTGCTACTATTACACATTATTACATTATTAAAGAGCAAAAAAGATTTTCTGTATGTCCCCCATATCAGGACAGGACTGATTAAATAAGCAGTGCATTACTTTTTATAAATGCAAAGAGTAATGTGTAATGCATTGCTTACACAGGTCATGACTGGTCATCACAGAATCAGACTGTCAGAGTCGATAAATATTTTCCTCAGTTTAGGACACACTAATGGCCACAGTGCTACTACAAAGCATTTTTCTTAAATCTTATTCTCAACCTAGTTTTAGCTTGCATGTTTTTAGCTTAAAAATGGGCAGGGTTGTATTAGGCACAGTATTTTTTGAGCAAACACTTTGAAATTGTTTCAAAGAACAGCATAAAAGCAGGGTGTTATTGTGGTGGGACTCAAAGACACTCTTACCTGTAGACATCATTATCCACAACTATGCCTTCTGTCAAATGAGGCCAAGTGGTTGCAAGATGAAGCTCACTATAACAGCCAAACAGAGAGCAAATAATTAATTGAAAACACTGTGGAGAATTGAAATGGGATGAAAACCCAGTGAAAACACAGCAATTTCAATGTTGTAATGCCTTTACCTGATTGGCTCCTCACAGGCTCCAAACGGAAGCTTCCCAAACTCCACTGCTCCCACCTCCCCTCCAAGGAGTGTGTCAAAGTCTGCCAGAGAACAAATTCTATTATGCAATGTTGCAAAAAAAAAAAAACAGTCATCAAAACCGTTGTGTTTATGAGTTTTTCTTACATTTTTAAAAATAAAATGGGGAGATAAATGGAAAAGGATTAAGGAGAGGGAGGAGAGAGTGACTCAAGAAAATAAAAATAAAATAATAACACTAAGTAAAGGGTTTTCATAAGAGATATTTCAGGTCAAACTGTTCTTTCTGTTGATTTTGTTAACTTTTTGAATATGCCATCCTCTCAAAAAATTAGATTCTGTTGCATAATAATAATAATAATAGTGATAATAATAGTAAAACACCAGGACGGTCCTTTCTTCTTAAAGTATCTGAAATGTTATAAAATGTGTAGCAATTTTTGACATAGTTTATGATGAGTATTGCAACATTGTAATGAAATGATACTGACATGACAGCCCTGTTGTCAAAATGACAATATATGATAAATGAGATTATGCTGCAATGTGTAACCACATCATCCTCTGTATATCTTACCTGGAGGTTGTTGTGGCCACGAATGCTGTTGCCAGTCCTGAAGAATGTAGGTAAACCGAATAGCAATGATGACTGGAGGTAGAGGTGACAAGGTACAACCCTGAGGAGAAACACAGTAACAGAAAAAAAGAAGCTATTGTGACGTGATCTGCATTAAGTGGTCCGGGCTATTTATGCTTGGGAAATTACAGTATAGCCCTGAATGGTCAACTGTTCCAGGAACTGTGAAACCAAAGAAAACACTAAAAAACTAAGCTATACTAATGCAATATATATCTTACAACATATTATGCAAGATTTCAGTTGGTTGTTCAACTCCTGGCTCCTGTAGTCTAAAGTTTGAAGTGCCCTTGGGCAAGCTACTGAGCCCCAATTTGCCTTATAGCTCCCTAACACTCTTCCATCCGTTTGTAAGTGTGTATGAATGGTTATTACTCCTGCCCCTTGTATTGTAGCCTCTGCCGCCAGTGTATGAATGTGTCTGGGTGAATGCTGTCTTGCATTGTAAAGCACTTTAAGTGGTCAGTAGTGGTACACTCACATTAGGCAATCCTAATCCTAAACAACACAACTTCATTTCTAAACTTTCCTTCCGGCTGCTAACACCGGTTTTCTCTGAACACAGTCACTGTAGCTAATTCTCCTCCTGCTCAACCATTCACATAGAGAGCGGTCGCGTGACTTAAACGTCACCACAACTAAGCGTCATATTATAGAATTACTATACACATTTTCTATAAATTGATCAGTCTACAAGTTGTAAAGTTGGAGTTCGGCATTATGACGTGCAATTTCCCGGACAACTTCTGTAGTCTCATTCAGCCACTTGTTAGCAACCGCTGTTTAAAGACATTTAACGGTGTCTTTTATACCACTGAGGTGTAAATATCTTAAGCCTGTGATAATCATAGACCTTATTACAGACATTAAACCAAAAACCAATAAAAAAAATCTTTTTAAATAGACTTTAAGACGAGGGAACCGGATGTGCAAAAATGCTAACTGATTTCCGGGTTTTAGTACTACAGACTACATCACTCTATGGCTGCAATAAGATCAAATCCAGCGCTGCGGCAATATCGCAGGTCTTTCTAGGGCTGGGCAATATGGCCAAAACTGTTATCATGATATGTTTTTTTATATTGATTGATGTCGATAATTATCACAATATAGAGTATATTTTAAGAATAAGAATAATGTTGAATTTACAGTTTTAGGAGTATTCTCCTTAAGACAGAACCCAAAACCAACCAGAGGGTTTATTGTGGTTTATAAAATACAAGAACCAACCAACCAAATGGCTTTATGTTAAACACTGAATAAATACAATTATAAAATAGTACAACAAATCACTTGTTTCAAACGTGTTTCAAACATTTTAGAGGTAGTACACTGAACTGAACATTGATTAAAGAAAATAATAAAAAGTTAAATGTTGAGGATAATTATGCTGCTGTATCCTGTGTATACTGCACACACTAGCATGATAGCACAAACTGATGCTCACGGAGTTCTGTTTGCGACGGTATCTTTTGAGATGGTGGAAGAGGTTGGTGGTCGCCGACACATTTTTGCACCTAATGCTGGTCTGTCATTTGTCACACTTCAGGTGCCCAAACTATTCCAAATAACCGAAGTGGTATGAATGACATTCTTCGGTACAATTTCTTTGTCTTTGTCAGTTTCCTGCTGATCTCACAAACCACTTTCCCATCACCCATGAGCAACCCCCAAGATATTTAAACTCCTTTCCTTGGGTCAGGAGCTCATCCCCCAGCTATCCACTTTTTGCCAGCAGAAACCCATAGTCTCAGACTCAAAGGGGCTGACCCCCATCATCCCAACCACATCACGCTCGGCTGCAAATCCGCCCCAATGCTTGCTGGAGGTCACAGGCCGAAGAAGCAAACAAAATCACATAATTTGCAAAGAGCAGAGATGCAACTGGCAACTCTGGCAGAGTCCAACACCCACGGGAAATGTGCTTTTCTTAGTGCCAAGTATATGGACACGGCCCGGACAGCCTGTTGAGTTTGATTCTGATTGATACTCATTTGTTGCCAAAACCCTAATGTGACCATCAGTCACCTTAAGGGGGAATTACCATTCAATAATCACACAATCGCTCATGACATTTCTGATATTCTTGTGTGTATGAAGACATAATACCATATTTTAAACATGATGGTATGTTGTGAGTGTCTCTAAATTACAGTACATATCCTTTTTACTCTCTATTTTCAGGTAATTCAGCTGGTAAAGCTGGATTATGAAACTTTTACATAAATCTTTACACATCGGTTTCTAATGTCTTTCTTCAAGGCACTTACTATTTTAGACTTGAAGATGTCAAGCAGGCCAGACAGGTGATTGTACTGGCTTGGCACCTTTCGAAGGTGGACCATCTCAAAGTCAGTGCGCACTCCTGGTCCCTGGCACTCTCCAGCATACATACGCCTCCACTTTTGCTGAATCTGTACAAACACGGGCACCTGGCTGAATGCACAAGATAAAGAGGAGCAGGTGTTACTATGAAGAATGCAATGCTTTGGCTCTATTGTCATTATTCACATTTTCAAACTGAAAGTGGCCACGACCGCAAAGTCTCTAATAATCACACATTTTCACACAGCAAATTTAAAAATGAAACTGATAGTCTGTCTGTAAACCGTGATGCAAGTAAACTTTTCTGTTTAGAAAAGTCTTAATTTTTCTTTCTTCCTTTTCAATGCCACATACTCGGTTTAATATGCCACATAGCCTACAGATACCATCTGTGCACAAATGCTGAGTCTGACTGCCTAAAACATAGAGCTTAATGCTTGTCACTGCATGTTTAACTGCCATGAAGTACAATGTAGGAAATTCAGAATTGTATTGATTTATGGATTGTACATTTAAAGTTTCTCTGAAATGTCTCATAACAACAACATTTGGATTGCAATGATATATACATGTTAAGTACGCTATAATCTAGAAAATAAAAGTAACTAAACGGAAATTCCCTAAGCAACATGCAAACAAAACAAAACAAATAAATATGATGAAGGTGACTCACCAGCCACTGTTGGCCAGAGAAATGGAGATGGAGCTGAGAAGCAGATTGCATTTGGACTCGCTGATGATAGCCTCGCAGTTGGCTCCAGGAGTAATGACAACAAATTCTCGTATACCGTACCTGTCACCAAAGACAAAATACAGCAGAACATACAATTCAGCATCACACTCTTCTCTGCTTCACTATCTTTCCACACCTGGTCTACCAACCAGTCTGCATCTCTGAAGTGTGGTATATGCCTATATTTTTTAATCATAGTTGACATTACCTTATTACAATATTTAATGATACATGTATTGATACGTAATGCAATAAGCAAGCCATGATCTTAAATAAGGTTCGGGTAGGCATAATCTACTGATCTGCTGCATGTAAATGATTTTTGCATCAACCAGGTCACTAAATTGAGTGTAAACACCTTGTCTGGTTTCCTGCCCACCCGATTTCTCTAAGTAGCCTGGTTTGTCTTTGCACGAATCTATTGCTGCTGGTCTCTGAGTGCTGCCAATTAATATTTTGTTGTATGACTACAATGACGAATAAAGTGTGTTATGTTATACTGTATAATGGAAGACTGAACAGAACTCACCATCTAACCAGGCAGTGGGCTCGAGGGGGGAAGTCATTGTTCATACATAGAAGGTCCTGCATTGCCATGGGGAAGGTATCTGGACACAAGATCAAGAGTTGTATCAAACAAAATAACTGATGCTGGGTTGACTTCAGATGTCTGGGTGTATTCTTTCACATGTCAACTTTTACCCACTACTATCATAACAACAATCATCAGTTAACATTCACGATGATTTGGGCACAAGGAAAATAAAATACGCATTGGGCTGAATCAGGAACAGACCAATAACTGTGTGCCGAGATGAATAAAAAATAGAAAAGCTCCCATGCTATAAGAATCACTAGAAATTATTTATTTATTTAATTAACTGGATCTAAATAAAATATTTGAAGGCTTAGGGAAATCTGTAATTTGTATTTCTCATCATACTCTACAAGCAGTAATATTTATTGATGTAATTAGGTATATTCTATAGTTCTCTAGTTTATCAATAGGTCTCTGAGACAGTAATGCAGTCGATTTCCTTTTTTTTTTTTTACAAATTTTAAGGCGTTAGCTATAGAAAGGGGGTATTCTGCTTCTAAATGTACCAAATACACACTGGTGTAACAATATACTGTAAATATTAAGTTAAATGCAACTCTTAAAATATTGCCATTATCATTTATTCAACTTATTAGGTAACCTATATATCATGGCACATTTAGACATGACTGTACCTTCCTCAAGCACGTCCTGTCCATCGTCCTTCTCACTTTCTTGTTTCAGGAAGTAGTGAGTGATGTGGAACTTGAAGTCAGCAAAATTAATGTCCTGAGACTTCTCCCCCCAGGTGCCACTGGTGTATATACCCTGTGTTAAAATAAGGCAGCATTATCACAGACAGAAGGCGAAGAACCTACTGGCAACATGCTGTTCTCCGGTGTTATTCAGCACAATACCTTTCCAAGGGTAGATCTTCCTGCAGAGCTCCCAATCAGCTTCCAGTCATTCAGCACTTCTTCGACTCTGGACACAAACCTTTAAGCAGATATAGAGCGTTTCTGTTTACAGCAGGTAGCAGTTGGATATACACAATATCCTACTTTGCCGTTACTGTATAACTGATTTTTATCGAGGACATGGACATGAGGTAACTTAGCACTGGAACAATTAGTCCATTAACTGATAAACAAGAACACAAATTAGCAATTTGGTCCCAAAATGAAAAGAATCACTAATGCCTTGGTCACACTTGACATCTTGCAAAGTTTCAGATCACTGTACTATTAACACTACACGATCTTTTGTCTTGTAATCAGGAATCTTGCCGTCTTTGTGGTTCTGCACAGTTACATGACTGATCAGTGACAAGTCATCACACGTTACAAGATGTCACACAGGCATTGTGCTTTCCAAGCAGTTCAAAATTGTCTGTGCAGATTTGCAGCACAAACAACAACAGCAACATGGTTACAAATACTGACAAACATGTGTACGCTGATGTATTCTGACAATCTGCTCGATACACAAAGATGCATGATGCAATTCCAGAGAACTACAACAGATGACAGAGGAGTGGAGGAAAGGGGGAGAAAATGAGTGTCTGGTTCTATTGGATGTAGCTTATTCATGACTCCCTATACGTAGGCTATACTTGAGACCTGCACAGTCACGGAGTGTTCATTTCACTGCTAAAAGAAAAGAAAGCAGACTCACTGTCAGGTGCAGTATCTTTAATAAATATAAATCGCTGACTATGAAAACAATTCTTCAAAACCAATTAAATGTAAACGTTATGCGCTTTATTCAGAAAACCCACAGTTTTCACTTCTACTTGTGTTTGTTTACAGGGCAGACCTGCCACATCCAATATGGCGGCGACGTCAACGTACGGTCCAGCCTGTCAGTGTAGCGTCTACGTATGTCTGTGCCTGTTGCCACCGCGAAAGACAGTGGGTCAAACAAGACGAGTATTGAATAGACAGCTGAGCACACGTTTGCTGGGACTGTGTAACATATGCCTTAACTTAACTTAACAATGTTAGTATAGAGTGATTAGCTCGCCTACCGTTCCCACTCTGACGCAGTGGTGAAATCGGTGATCTCAAACACCTCTGACTCGGGCTGGAAGAGAAAGAAAGAACAGTGATTCAATTCTGACATGTGCAACTACAACTACGTTGTCCTCCTGTATTAAGTTAATATGCTAACAAAAAACGTACATCACTGTCAGCAGCCATGTTTGTATCCTGTTTATTTTCTTCTTCGTCCACCTCTAGTATTTTCTCTTTCCTTCTACTTCCGGCTGTCTAGACGCCGCGCGGTGCTACACTGCCCCCCGCAGTTCAAGACCTCCAGCTCAGCTCTACTGATGTGCACAACATAACATTTGGTCTGAGTGAGAATGATTTCAACTGTATTATTTGGTAGTAGAAGAAGTTATGTATTCCATATCATATAATGAGAAATGTAATATATTCCATGTTGTGGTAAATATATTGAAATACATTTTTTTTTTTTAAATCTCAATACGTTTAAGTTAAAAATGGATCTTCATGTTACGCACGTATACTATACAATATACAAAACTATGTATATATACAGCACTGACAAATATAAATAAATATATAGATTTTGGAGAAAACTTTCCTCAGTTTAGGGGAGAGGTTAGAGGAACTTCAATAACTCAAAAGGAGGACCTGAGGGAATCTTATTGACAGGGCTCCTGGAGGCTCAAAATGAAGGTTAACCTTTTCAACCATTCATACCCCTGCAGCTGCTCCTTTATAAAAAATAAAATAAAATACAAGGCAGCGATGCAGTATGTGTGAGCTTTCAAAGAACCTTTAAATATTTCACATCTTTTATACTCATATAATAGCATGAGCAGCTCTCTGAGGTGGAGTACTATCATTCTCAATTGAAATCAGTCTGTGGAAACAGGTAGTTTCCTTTTAATGTAAATCTGAATTCGAGGCAAATATTGAACAAAAAAAAATCAAAAACAGGTAGTGTCCTTGAAATATTCATCTGAATTTAAAGGGAAATATTGAAAATATTTGACTATTAAGTGGGCTTTTATTTTGAAATTCCACATCAGAAGCTCGTGATATTGTGTTTATGCTTTACGCTTTACTAATTATTCACACAGTTGAAATGCCATGGCCTTCATACTCTAAGGCTTCAGCGTGTTCAGATTAGGATGGTTAAATGAATTAAGTAAATAATCAATTATTGAATTCTTTGAATGCTCAATCAAATAACCAACAAATCGATCAATCAATGAATTAACAGACTGACTAAAATCATGTGAAATTGCAAATTGCCTTTATAGGTCGGTGCTTTTATTTTGAATTCCGTTCTTGCAATCATTACCGTAACATCTACTGTATACAGTACAGACTGGTTTGACCCGAGTTTTCGGAGCGGAGGCGGACTTGAGCGCAGTCGATATTTTCTTTTTGCTTGTTTCTTTCCTCTGAACGATGACTGAGGCAGAGTTGTACACAGTGTACAAGGGGGTCTATATGCCCGCACTGCTGCACCCTGCACACAGTCTGAAATACTATGAGGACTTTTCTTTTCGCCCAGATGATATCATCGTTGCAACGTATCCAAAGTCAGGTGAGTTGCAGGTACACCAGAGGTGTCTCACACTGTCATCATAGGTTCGCTTGGTCCTCCCTGTGTTTGCAACTAAATACGAAGTTTCTGGTGCCTTATTTCAGTGTCAGCCAGGTGTTTCAGTACCAAGACATGACTTCTTGTTACGTAATCATTTGGCACACCTCCGAGCGTAGTTGCACCATCTCACGATGTGTTACAAAGTAGCGTCACATTTAGATGACGGCGAAAGGTTCATGCTGTATCGTCTGTAATGGTGCGATTTCCAGCTTATCCCATATTTCTTTGAAAAGAGTTTATTTGGCTGAAGAAGCAGGAGAATGATCTAACACATCCAACATCAACACATCTGGAGACACGTGGTTTTCACTGGACAGGAAAGGGGAGTAAAAAGTGTGATCTGAACAGTTACTAAAGCTGTCAGACGGATGTAGTAGTTTGGTATGCAGCTTGTTATGCAATTAAAAAGCATTAAAAAAAACCCATAAACTTCTACTTTGGGTAAAGTTAATGAGTGATGAGACATTTCCGGCCCCTGGTGCAAAAATCTTTGGCCAGAGGTCCTCGTGTGCATTTCACTTGCTGAAATACAAGATATAGGAGATTTTATCTATGAATAGCGTAGCTGTTTTCAGTATTTTTTATTTTCATTGGCCGTGTCATATAAATATTCGATGTCATTTGAGCCACCAGTTAAAGACAAATTATTGACCACTGAGCGCATCAGCGCAGGCACTGGGAGCAATTCAGACTTGAGATTTGGAGAAACAGACGCCCCCTAAATTAAACGTTTGCTATCGATAATACGTTAAACATTAACATAAATAAAGTCACTAATACTCAAAACATTGTGTTAGCATAGCATTATTATGTCATTATCATTGTATTATTATAACAAAAAAAAAAAAATAGCTACTGAGTTTCAAATGGAATTCATCCTTATATCTTAAATGACACAAAAAGATAAACTGGTATAAAACAGAACTGTTAGATTATTGTATTTCATGTTAATTTGCCTTAAGGGCAGATGGAATTGTAACTTCAACAAAGGGAGAACACTGAGAACTTCCATTACCACATGTATCATTAATGGTTATAACAACTTTTGCATTGCTCATGAATAGAGTAAGAGATCAGGTCAAGAGATGTGTACAATTTAAACCCATTAAAAAGAAGAAAACAGCTGCTCTTTTTGCTGTATACTTTTCAGTAAATGTACAATTCACAAGTTTTTTGTCAGTAACACCGTAGTAGCTTTTATTTTGGTGTGCCAAAGTAATGGTAAATCAACAATTAAATAGAAACAATGAGCATTAGTCATTAGTGTAACTGTACATTTCTGAAACCTCTTGTTTCCTTTGGTAGGTACAACCTGGATGCAGGAGATTACTCCTCTGATCATGAGTGGAGGTGATCCAGCTTCTGTTGAAACTCTTCCCAACTGGGACCGCGTTCCATGGCTGGAGGAACAGCGGTCCTGTGTCCTAAACCTTGAACAGCGGCCGTCCCCGCGCATGTTTGCTACACACTTCCAGCACAACATGATGCCACGATCCTTCTTTGAAGCCAAGCCAAAGGTAAACCTGCGACGTGGGAGACAGGAGTCGATGGTATAAATACAAACTACTAACTAGCAATCACGCGGCTCTGTCAGCCTCTTCCTCCGTCAGTAACTCGTCGTGGAAGGAATCGTGCACGATCTTTAGAACGACATCTCAGGGAAGTAATTTGACTCCTACCAGTTAGCCCCAGTCATCTGTGCCAGATATATAATGTATGAAAAAAAACTTAAAGCCCCTTATTAGGTATTATTATTATGTGTGAAGCTTTCATTGCATGAAAATTAATTGTCAGAATACAAACAACATCATATCCTGACTAATATGACCCTTGACTGAATATTACGAGAATTGCCATAGAAAACCCAAACCTATCCATGGCAACCATATCCGCAGATTGTGCAAAATAGGTAATAAGAAATATAAATCTGGTTGGGGCAGTGGCCATTAATGAGGAAACAATCAAATTACCGGCTGCGCTCCCCTAGCAGCAGAAACAATAATGTGTCTCCCCTTACCCGTGAGAGCTTTGTGCATTGACGCATGAGGCATAGCAGCTCATTTAAATCTCCTGCCACGCATCAAGATCTAATGTAATGTGATGAACGTTCTGTGTTCTTTCACTCATCCAAAAGGTCACACATACACACTCTAGGTTCATATAGCAAACTGGTTTGTGGTTGGAATAAAAAAAGGGGCCTTGGTCTTAGAACTTGGTGGAGTTGAACACGGGGATGTCAACACGACAGAGCACATTAATGCCACGCGGTAATGTGTGTGTCACACATGTTTGCAGGCTGAAAGGGGTTGAATGTTCAAAACTCTGTAAATGATTAATGCATGTCCTGTGGTCATTTCAGGTCATCTACGTCATGAGGAACCCCAAAGATGTATTTACATCTTCCTTTTACTATTATGGGATAGCATCGTACCTGGTAAACCCTGGCTCACAGAACGAGTTCCTCCACAAGTTCCTCGATGGAAAAGGTTGTTCTCATTGTTCAATGTACAGTATTTATTTCTAATTCAATACACGGGAACCCTCAACTGAACTTTATTTTATAAACCGGCTACAGTCATTTACCTGCTAACCAGATTTAAAATGGGCAATGAACTTCAGTGCAATGATTATTTACAGAATGGAATGATTAAGACTTTCTTTTCTCTTCTAGTTATGTTTGGCTCATGGTTTGATCATGTAAAAAGCTGGCTGAATGCTGAGGATGAAGAGCGCATAATGTACATCTCCTATGAAGAGATGAAAATGGTAAGAGGTAACATTAATCTACAAAACTGCCAAACTATGTCAGCATCACGTGTAAACACAGTCAATACTGTGAGGATAAATTCAGGTATGTGAGATGTCTGTCTGTGTGTTGCAGGACCTGAAGGACTCAGTGTCACGAATTGCTCAGTTCTTGGAGAAATCTTTGGACGCTGAGGTGATCGAGAAGATAGCAGACCGATGTCTGTTCAAGAACATGAAGCAGAACAACATGTCAAACTACTCTCAAGTTCCTCAGGAATTCATGGACCAGACAAAGTCTGAATTTCTCAGGAAAGGTGAGTTAAAAGAACCCGATTGTTTTTCAGTTCCTATCTTATTGGCTGCCATCTATAGAGACAAATGACATTTACTGGGAATGGCTGACTAGGCGATACAACTTTGCACACGCTTTATACAAATCCCATACTATATTTTTAGTCAAGAAAACTATCATCATTTAAAATAGGCACACACATAATTTTTTCAGCTTTATTATGATTTCTGTTGCATGTTGTGTTTCAGGTATTGTGGGAGACTGGAAAAACCAACTAACCGTGGCAGAAGCTGAGTACTTTGATGCGGTTTACAAAGACCAAATGAAAGATGTCAAATATAAATTCGTATGGGGTTAAAATACGGGGGTAAAAAAAAAAGAATAAGATGACTCAGCTGCATAGAGTGACTTATTAAACCAAACCAAGTGACTTGCTCTGCCAAATCGAGGCTCTTCTTCTTAGCAGACAGATCACAGGTAACAAAACTTGGCATATAATGTTCCTCACACTCGCAGCTGTAGTGAAGTTTGCGGGCAGCATGTTGATGGAGTCCCGTTCTTTTTATCATTATTTTGAATCATTAGTAATACCACAAAATAATAGTCAAAGTGGATTTATGCATAATTCTTCTTGTTGCATTTAATGGTGCTTAAAACACGACCTGAATGATAGACTACCTGTGACCTGACCTACCTGTCATCACCAAACTGTTATTAGTCGATAAGTCCACTCGGCCACCTTTCATATTATTGTTTCTGTTGTAGACATTGAAAATTTTACAACATGTCTTTACAAAAATGAATATTTTTCTCACTAGACTAAGATCTAAAGGATAATAAACTATGTTCATTACACAACACTACCCTATATAAAACCAGTAAACTGTATACGTATTTAGCATTACATAAATTAAAACTAAGATGTTCTCTTCACATTTTTTCTCTTCTTCACCTTTACCGACAATGACGTGGCTAATGTATTTCAGATGCCTTTTTGTACACAGCCCTGAAATGCCCAAAACCACATACTGGGCATGTTTGGGAGTATTTGGGGAAGGAGCATCCGGAGATTGCATGCAATGCATTTTGGTACATGTAGGCAGGCTGTGCAAGCAGGACAACTGTAATAACCCAGCATTCTCTGTCAATACACCACATACTGAGGAATTTATTGCCTCAGTTAACTACATTTGCTATCAACACTGATTGGGATATCCACATAAAACATGCAGAATTTGTCTGTTAAGGTCCATTATGCAGAACTGGAATGATCAAGAAGCTTCATCTTTAAATCTGGTTCCAAACCAGCAGAGAAGAACGCTGTCAGCAGTCAGTCTGTGTAGCCTTAGCCATCCAGCCAGATCTGGCCACCAGTAGCCTCAGTCTATCACCTGATGACTGGATCAGCTCCTTTCCACTGCCAAGAGACAAAGAAGTGGAAGAGATGTTTTTACAAAAAATCTGTTGAATTAGATTTTAAACATGAGAATGCTCAGATTTCGACTGGAATCGCCCTTACCTCTGGTAGTCAAGTCCAACAACACTGATTCCGTTAACAGCCAGGATCCTGTCTCCTGGTGCTAGTTTCTCACACCGGGCTGCAGGAGAGTCTGGAACCACCGCACGGATGAAGATGCCTTTCACCCTCAAGGAAGTGTCCTGTAAGATGACGTCAAATGTCAAGGACTCACTGACAGACTAAAAAGATTGTAGGTCAAAGGCTTGAGTCAAGTTTTCAGACAGACTGCACATACTAAAAGAATGTTGTGTTTGGCTGGTAAAATCACATCAGACCCGCCTTGTGTTTTATTTCAAGACTATTAGCATTTGACATTAAACACAAGATTCAGAGTCCCACAGGCTGAAAAGGCAGCAGGATTCTTTCGTTCCTCAGTCTTCCAAACTGTTTAACTAGAATTTGGGTCTCAGTGTTCCTCCTGAGACTTACCACTGAATGTAAAAGGGAGCATTTACATAAAAATGTTCTGGTAATAAAGTTAAAAAAAAAAATACAATGAAAACAAACAAACCCAACCCTTAGTGTTTTGGTAAAACTATTGCCACACGCCTAAAATGAACTGAAAATGAGAACAGACCGACATCTGGTAGTCCAATCCTGTATTTTATATATATGCTAAATCAGAAATGTCAAGGTGCTTTTAGTACACAGTTGCCATTTTATGTAATCTGCATGATTGTGTATTGTTAAGACTGTTATATTCACCATAGTTGAATTTAACATCTCTGTACCATCTATTCAGAGTAATGACTTCTACCTGTCTGGATAGAATTTGCTATAAAGTAGTTTGCAAAACGGAGACAAAAAAATGATAAATTTTTGCTCCCCAAAACAAGTACTGGGTACAATTTCAGACAATGAGTCTACAGCCATGCTAGCAACGATGTTGAGGTTGCACTTGGTTTAGACGGCAGTGCTTTGATCTAAGTGCTAACGTCAGCATGCTAACAATTTCATTATACTAACTAACTGATTAAACTATGCTAGCCATCTTTGTTTGGCATATTAACATTTACTTGTAATTAAATAAAGAAATAAACACAAAGTATGCTACAGCTGATGTCTGGTAGTGATACATTTATACTAAGAAGAAGAAGTAGACTTGTTTACGAGCTGTCTTAGCAAAAGCAAAATGCTGCAGTGCTGATGTGAATGTTTGCTAAAGTCTTTTTCTGAAGTTAACTGCACCAGGCATGTGGATACAAACAGTTCAAGGGTTTTGTGACCGTATAACCAACTGTGTCTGTATGTCTCGATAAGGATGGTAATGATGGAGTGACATAAATAGGGCCTACAGTTTGCTGTAGAGTGTTATCCTTTCCTGGCAGACCTCTTTAACTTTACAACTTGCAGACTGATCAGTTTATAGTAAAGTGAGTATAGTATAGCATAGTAGGGTGCTCAGTGGTGGTGACTTTGAAGTAATTCAATTTCAAATTTAGTTCATTTATAGCCTAACATTAGCTGTTAACGATCTTTTATGCTTCCAAAATGATAAAAGTGGTGTTCATCTGTGAAGATTATCTAGCTGAACAAAATGTGTGTTATAAACGTGTGTTGTTTGTTTTCCACAGAGTTTATTTTCTGCAATAATACAAAATCCAATGGAAAAATCCCATAGGTAGGTTTTTCCAAGGGAGCTAGGCTGATGCTAACTTCGGGGGGTAGCCGACAAAACTACATGTGCTCTAAAGAAGGCAACATCCAAAAAACATACAGAAATTTAAAGAGTAACTTCATACGAGGCTCAAAGGGTACTATTCTTTCCCTGCCTGGTTGGAAGTTTCAGGTGTGTTGCATCATTAACTATGATTTATGAGGTCACGTCTTTTTCACTTACCCTTGTATCAACGAGAGCAAGACCAACTCCTCTTTCACCTCTCTCCAGCTCCAAGCTGAAAAGCTCGTCATTATTGACCTCATAAAGGTCATCCGTCTCTTCCTCCTCCTGCTCCTCCTCTTCCTCTTTTAGTTCCACAAATCCTTTCATGCTTGGACAATCTGATTTCATGTCTACTTTCAGTGCAGCCAGACATTCAAACACTAATCCACCTAAGGATGAAATAAAGGACATATTCATTTTTTCTTTTACTGTAGACAGACAAATAAAAACATGAATGGTATTATATTACTATACCTTCATCATGTGCATCTACACCAGAGGACCATGAAAGCGATTCACTATCACCCTTCATCCATTTATTCTGGTATGCTTTTACCAAATCAACAGTATCTATGATGTGGGGGGTGTTGGGTGGGGTGAGGAGATGAGAGGGGTCCAGAGCTAATGTGTTCATCTCACTGGTCTCAGTCTCTCTGGTTTGTAGCTCTGGAGTTCTTAGCTTTTGGGGCAAATGAAGGGCACTACAGGAGTTGAATTTATCCAGGTACTGGATGGAGGAAGGAGAGGGTGGTGATGAGGGTGATGGAGGTAAGGCACCAGAGGTAGCAGAAGGGGACGGGCACTCATGGACGGCAGCCTGAGATAAAACCACCTGAACCGGCAGTGTATCCAAGGTGCTCAGACAGGTTTTTGGAAGATCATCCAGCTTAGCCAGTTTAGCCTCCATGGTAATAGTTCCACCCTGGTTTGCAAAAAGCATGAGAACAATTAGGAGCAATCAATCAATCGAAACCACAGTTTGGGTTACTTTTGAGAAATACACTTAAAGAGTTAGTTGACTGTATCAAAACCACTCTCATTAATGTCCATTGAACATGAAACTATGTACTAAAGGTAAAAAGCTACCCTGGCTGGAGTAATTAGAAATGTTTTTAGGATATTACTTTATTGATCCCCAATGGGGAAATTTGGGTGTTTTTTTCGGGTGTAATTTTGATGCAAGTTGTATTAAAAGTGATTTCAACACCGTTAAGAGAAGCACATTAAGTTGTAAACAAAACAATGACACATAATTAAGTAGATTACATGTTGTTGTGGCACTACAAGTAGCCCCTGTGACATACACAAAGTCATTTTGATTTATTTTTTTTTAAATGGCAAAGGGACTTCCAGTCTAGGAGGCGAAGTGATGGCAGAAAGGAGCAACAGTTTCCCGACAGCAACAACGAAAAGATGACCGATAAATCTTGAATTTATTAAAAGAAGTGTCAAGGCAAGTTTAACTACAGTGGGCGAGTGACTATGCCTATCAGAAAGGGGAAGGAAAGTCTTGCACGATGTAAAAAAACACGACGACAAAGAAGAAGGTCAACTGCCGCAAGATAGTAGCATTAGCCGCATGGAGGCCAATATGCAGCTGGACAGCGATTCGGGCAAACCCGTGAGGTTAACTTGGACTTAATATTGAAAGAGCTACAAGAGTCTACTCCAGTCAGCACCTAAATGGGATACGAGAGGATATTGGTAGAATCTACACAGGAGGGGAAGAAGCGGAGACACAAATCACCGCAGCTGGGATCTGAATCCAGTCGTTGGAGGATGTTTTGTTGGAGCTGGTGAAGCTTCAGATACAAACGGAGACTAAATTGACTAATTTGGAGGCGGCATTGACAATGTAAGAATACATGGGGTAAGGGACGGAGCTGAAGAAAGCATGGCATCAGTGATTACTTTCGTGAAAGATCTGCTGTTGAAAGGACTGGGGCACTCTTCTTCTACCTCGATAAACACCGGGCACTCACCCCGAAACCTCCGACTGAAGCACCACCAAATCAATCGCGGTCAAGTTCTCAAGCTATGGAATGAATGAGGAGGTCATTAAAATAGCCTGGCAGAAGAAGAGATTTGACTTCCAGGGAAAAAGAATACATCTGGACCATGACTACGCACCCGAGCTGCTGCGGAAACGGAGGGAGTATGCAGAGGCGAAAGTTTTGCTGAAGGAAGGAAATATAAGGTTTCAGACTCCATTCCCGGCCAGAGTGTTTTACAATGAAGCTACGGTGATTTACAACTCGGCAGAAGAAGCAACGGCGGACATGGAAGAGAGGGGGATACTGGTGACGGTTCTGAAAGAAAAATCTTCCCTACTTGATCAGATATCCCAACTGATTTGGCGGTCAGGTGGAAAACGACAAAACAAGCCCCAGGAAAGGTGACTTTCCGTCACCGAGACACTTGATAAGTATCGTCAATATACTCATGCTGTAATAGAAATAGCATACATATTGTTATGACATCCTGTAGCTACATTTGACAGTGTGGTGAATAATGTTATTGGACACAGCCGATTATCAAACACATTCCGCTACATGACACTGATTTCATCTGCAAGATGAGAGTAAGGGCATATGGAGGACAGGTTTGGAGATGGTGACTCAGTGACTCTGATCTGGAGGCAGTTAAAGAGGCCTTAATATTGGAAGTAAATGTAAGTATTCACTATCTTGTTACTGTGTTACAGGTCAATGATTTTGTTGTAGTTTGTGCTATTGTTCTTTACAGCATCAGGGGTGCTAAGATGTGACTTAGGTATAGGCTTACAGGGGCTTAAAGCAAAGACACAAAATGCAAAGTATTAAGTCATCTAAAACAATCACGTACAATGTCAATGGACTGTGAAATCCAATCAGGAGGAGCAAGGTTATGACAAAATTGAAGAGGGAAGGGGTGGACATAGCTCTCTTACAAGAGACCCATTTAACGGAAAAACTTAAATGGTGGAGATTGAATCAATATTCTTCCTCCTCCCGTCAGGGTTCTAAGAGAGGGGTAACAACTTAAATTTCCAACAAATAACATTTGAAGTGCACATTTGAAAAGAAAGACAGAGATGGGAGATTTGTATCAGTGTGGGGATATCTGCAAGATGTTCTGGTTACGTTGTTAAATGTTGTGCTCCCCAAGGATCTAAATGGAACTTTTACAAACAAATGATTAAATTGGTGAGCTCTGAGGCTGAAGGCATCGTAATCTGTGGAGGAGACTTTAATGTTAGACTTCGCCAGATTCTCGGCACATCTAAATCTCATTTTTCAGGAGAGAAGAAAACTACCAAAAATATCAGATTAGTGATGGGACCCTCAGACGTTTGGAGAGATTTGAATCCTACAAAAATGGACTATACTTCTCGCCCGCATAGTGTTTACTCGAGGCTCGGCTATTTTCTTACGTTTCAAAGAGATTTATATAGAGTACTAAATGACAAGATAGACGATGATAGAAAAATGGACCCAAATGTTATGAATTTTATATTATATTACATTTATATATATATAAAAGGAGACTATTTGGAGAGTGGCATGACTCCTCTTTCTTGGAGAGATGCAGTGGTTATTTTCTGTGGGGAAGTTATCGGCCAGTAAGTGTACTCATTCAGGACTACAAAATCTTCACAGACATTTTGGCAAAAAGAGTTGAAAAAAATCCTCCCCCAGATAATAAGTCTAGACCAGACAGACTTCATCCAGCAACGGCAGACACAAGATAACATTCGCCGAACGTTACATGTAATAGTAACATAAAAAAACAACAACTTCAGGCAGTACTATTGAGCCTGAAAAGGCAATTTGGTGAAAAGGCAATTTCACCAGACTTTTATTAAAACTCATTTGACCTGTAAAGAGGGACCAGACAGGGCTGTCCACTAAATTTGTTACTGTTTGCAATTTTTATTGCAGCATTAAGTCAGGGGATTACTCAAATAATATTACAGGCATTAAAATGCTAGGCCAAGAACACAAAATGTCCCTATTTGCGGACAACGTTTTAGTCCACTTGTCACACAGTGTTCAGTTTTGAAATTGTTGTAATTTTTAAATGCCTCTAGCTCTGTATCAGGACACAAATTGATTATTTCAGTCCCAAATATTACATTTCAATTAGATAGATCTAGCCAGATCATTAGCTAAAAGTAAACATCGCTAAAGAGCTAACCAGTTTGTATGATTTAAATTTTAACTTGTTAAGCCAAAAGATAAAGGAAGACATAAGGAGGTAGAATTCTCTCCCAGTATTCGGTTTTGAGTCACCGATTGAGTCTGTAAAAATTAATATCTTGCCATGGGTGATAATTTTGTTTCAGACAGTTTCAACTGAAATAACAGATAAACAATTCAATGAAAGGGATGTTATTATTATTATCTAGATACATCCAGCAAGGGAAAAATAAAACAAGGATAAGATTTCAAACTCTTCAATTGATTAAAAACAAGGGAGGACTTACACTCCTCTGCCTGAAAGATTATTATATATTGGCTTGATTAGGGGATAAAATACTTATTAAGAATTTCATGTAAACAGGTTTTAAACTGATTCATTTATCCCTGAAAATTTGGCTAAATGTTATTCACAAAAATTGTCTGTTTGAAGAAGATTAAGAGTCTGAATTGGTGCTCCCATGACCTTGATTTTATCCAAGACAAACTGGATGCGAAGGGATGCCTCGTCGATGCCTCTCCTCATATTGTACCTTTTTCAATCGGGGGACGCTGAGTGGCTGTCAGGCACTGAAAAGACTACACAGATTAAATAGTAGTGACTTTGCAGTAATTTCAAGACTATACAGGGCTCTGTTAACTTAACAGGCTCCACCTATATAAAACACAAATGGGAGAAAATGGGAGTTGTATCTGAGAAGAAGTGTGGAAGAAATTTTGTGGATTTCAGTGGAGGATATCGAGCTCAATGACATGGAGGGTGTTTGGCTGGAAGAGTGTAGGTTTTTTATTTATCTGTGGAAAAATCTCATTACTCAAGCCAACCACTATCACTTGTTTTGGGCCTGTCCAAAAGTAAATGCATTTTGGGTTAAGATTAATCAGAATTAGTTACTATATTTGGGACAAAAATTGAATTCAAGTGGGTTAGGGTTTAAATTCAACATCTACAAATATTTAAACAAAACATTTATTTGGTAGTGCTGCTATTGCTGCTGTTATTCATGAAATCTTTGTGATGGAAAGAACGACCTCTTCAATGAGGCTCCAGTTCGAGGAAATTTGGAAAAAGCGAAACGCCTTTCTTTTGTTTAAAAAAAGAAACAAAAATGTTTATTCGTCTCTTTATAACCTTATAACTCAAACTCAAGACACCCCATGTTCTGTTTGTTTTGTTTTGTTGTAGAGAAAGGTCCAAAGTGTTTAATCAAAAAAACAGGATACATGCAGTGAGCTCTCCCGGGAGAAACTGACTTCTCTGTCTAATGCTCTGGCTTATATAC
>OMLP01017711.1:21158-31877 GCA_900302685.1 Spondyliosoma cantharus | reverse complement strand
ACACCTACATGGCATTAATGCAAGAATATGAATGTACTACTATAAACTTGAATTAGTGCATTTATGGATTGAAAGCTAGCTTTCTGTTTCCCTCCTGTCACATAACTCCACTTACATGACAACTTGACATGCCACAAAGCAAGACATAGTTTAGTTATTTACAGACAAAGTTCTACATTATTAACTAGTTAAATAACTGTTTCAGACCTCTGATCTGTTCGCTGTCTGCGGCGCAGCTCTGTCACCGTGTTAGCATGTATGTGTTTACTTTCCCGGCGGCTGGGACTAGTGGGTTTGGTCAAATGGCTGTGATTGGCTTGATGGCTGTCAATCAATCTAACTTGACCAATGGGTTTTCATGTATGGAGGAGCTACTCAGCGTACTGAGGTGCGCTCCATTTCGGTGCGCTGGTACACCGCGAGGGCGGGCAAACGGTTTAATACCTTAGGAAAAAGTGGGGGGGATGAAATCACCTTGTTGTAAAAGTGGGGGTGTTGCAACACTCCCATCCCCCACGGGTGTGACGCCACTCTATCTATCTATCTATCTATCTATCTACAAACGTCCACTTTACACAATAAGATAGATTATACAACTTGGCACATCTTTTCTGACACTAGGGGCCCCTCAATCAACAATAACAAAGGATGGGCTTCGATGATGCTGTGAAGTAGCGAGGGATCATAGGAGTTGTATTCATTGTTGAACAAGCACCTCTGCCGACGAAAGTGAAAAATGAACGATTGAGCAGTTCAGTTACCAATGTCACCTGTTGCTTTGCCTGTTTTTCACAGAAATTAGTGCCACTAGAGGGCGTTAAAAAGGTGATAGGACAACACTGACAGGCAACCAAATGGAAAAACCCCATTACCTTGAATCAAATTACGTAATTTCAATGGATTTGAACATTATAAGAAACATTTGGGACGACGTAACTAGAGAGCTCAACAAAATATACAAAAAGGTTTTGTTGTTATTATGCATTCGATGTGTAAATGTGACATGTTATGCTTTTTAAATTGCTGCTGTGTATAAAGTAGTTAAAATGATCTCCAGCGCAACCTGCTGTAACATCATAATGCTGCTGTCAGTGACTCTTTATAATAAGGGTACAAATTATATACCTCAGTAGTGCGTAAGTAATTTAAAGGTCCCTTATTACGCTCATTTTAGGTTTGTATGTTTATTCTAGGTGTCTGCTATAAAATGTTTACATGTTTTTTTATCTCACACTGTCCACTGCTGATGAACCTCTATTCATCTTCAATCTGCACGTTCAGTTTTAGCTCCTGTGTCTTTAAGACCCCCACCCCCCCCAATAAAACCCAGTGTGCTCTGATTGGTCTGCTCTCACAGGTTTAAGCAGGCAAGGAGCATTGTTAAGGGTGGTGACTGCATAGTTATGACATCACAACCTCACAGCAGTCCTGACGACTTGTTTGAAAGAGCATTTTCTGCAAATGGTCTGTGTGCATTTCCTCGTAGATTGAGCATTTTGATACTTTCACAGTATTTACATAACAAGTAAACCTTCTTTGTAATCAAAAGAGACATGGGAATCTTACTACTGTACAATTGGCCCTTTAATGTATGAATCAATGCAGGATGTATCATGACTTCCTGTTGCTCACCACTGAAAGCAACTCATGATGACTTTGTGATTAGTTTGCACTTTACATTTCATCCATTAAGGAATGTAAATGAATATGCATCAAGCTATCTCAGATACATAAAAGTCTATTCATGTGACTGTATTTATGTTTATTATATATAAAAGTATCCAATTATATATTCCACCTTTGGGTAGGTTTAGGTACTTTTGTGCTCTCAAAAGTGTAGTGAATGTACAGGTTACTACTCAAAATTAGTCCCCAAAAATAATGCGACACACTTCATTTGACTTTTACTGCATACCCATGCACATGCATATATGCACCCATATCCTAATATCCCTAACTAAATTTAAGTAGCCTTAGTGGCACGGCACTAGTATTACCAAGGGGCCTCATGTGATTTAAAAATTACTACCCCACGTTTGTGTTTCATGTGGCGCATTCGCAAAGTCTATATTTGACTCCATATGATGTCAAGGCTCTGTGTAAAATCAACTTTCAGGGGCAAAGCATCTGTTCTTCAGCAGCCACATTAATAATATAGTATAGAGTGGATTAGCCCACTTGATTTGCAAGTGTTAGAAGCATAAATATACACATTTATAGCTCATTCAGATCATTAGAACATGCTTTGTGGCTGTACCTGACAATGGCAAGCTTTGCCACTTTTAAACATCAATATAGCTGCTCCCATCCCTTGGTTGATTTCGTACTTGTGCAGAAATAGAAATACAGCCCCAAATCGCCAAGATTAAGATCTAAACGAGCCCTGTATGATCACAAGATCTCTGTGTTTGGCTAATTAGCAGGTAATTTGCAATGTAATTTTTTACCTTGGACTCTGGACTCTTATCTGTGCCGGATTAAAATCACAGACATCCTCTGCAATCATTACAAATTACCAGAGGTCCCCAGGTACAGTGATACTACGCCTTTGTGAATAGGGCTTTACCCTAATTTTCCTTGTAATGTCAAGTAATTATCGACCAGTAATTTACTATATTCTTGCTGCTAATACTGAAAAACAATTGGTAATGCTGGACTTTTACTTGCTGTGGACAATTTAGAGCTACTTCAGAGGTAAAAGACCTGTACTTCTTCCGCCGCAATCTGTTTATCCATCCTGACAGTCCTGACAGTGTACACATGTTGTCCAATCCTCCGCTGTCAAATCCCTCAGTACTGGGAGGCACCATTGCTTGTGCAAATTGTTTACTTACGTCAACAACTGAGTAAGAGGCTGAGCCCACTCATATCACCGCCACCCTCCTTCTCTTTTCCTGAGCTCACGCTGCATGGCCCCACTGACTTGCATCTATTCGTCGAACCGCTTTTATTTCATTACTGCCGTACTTCAGCACCTGATCTCCTCCAAGGACAGACGCAGAGCCAGGGTGGAGATGATTTTTCTTCTTTTTCGTCTGAACCTGACTCGACATGCTCCCATGATAATGAGTCGATTCAAACCCTGATCTTTCTGTTGATCTGCACAGGCTTGTTACGATCGAGCTACACACTCGATAATGTTCCCCCTTCCTGGCAGAACATATTAGAGAAAGCCTTAATTTTCCATGTCAGGGATCTGTATGTAGTTTCTGGCCCCGCACCAACAACAAACAGGCGTCACAGACTTCAGCACAACCTATCCTCCGTAGCTCTGATTAGCTTTCATCAACAAACAGACTCATCCCAAATCTGTCCATCCAGATGGCATATAGAGAGGCGGAAGAAGGCAAGAAAAACAATAAAGAAGAGTGGGGATGAATGAGTTTGGGGAAGCCAATTGCTCACTGGAAGTTCTCTCTTTGTGATATTTGCCAGAGGAATACCTTCTGCCAACCATCCATGACTTTTGTTGACTTAATATTTTTTTAATGCTTGAATATTTAAAAAACTGAAAACTGACCAGAGTCTGATTGTTTTTTAAACATACGGCTGTTTGTTTTTCAGTTCAAGCAAATGAAGATGTGACAAAACACATTCCTTTATTTTAGGCAACAAATGTGACTTGTTTTATTGTTTACCAACCGACAAATTAATTTGCAAATTGGCAGTAAGGCAAAAGAGAATAAATCATGATGGATGGAGGGGTGCAGAGTGTTCAAAAGCAAAAAATTATGAAGTCAGGAGCAGGACAGCGCTCCAGTTAGATTGTTTATTCATGCGCTGATGTTTCTGGCAGATGTCCATCCACGGCTTGCAAACTGGCGACAGTGATTGAAAGCATAAAAAATACAATAAACGAGGATAGTTTTCTCAAAGATTAGGAAAAACAAAATGAACGAAAGCACAAGTTAGTGAAGCTATTTTTCAGGGTCACTGCAATGCACGAATACAAAGTTAACCTGAGACATCCCCTTAATATGATGAAACACTTCTGTCCTGATGTGAGTCTCTTTACGATGAAAACGATCTCTTCAAGATGAAAACGCCCCTCACTTAACCTTACTGTCGGGAGTCATAACTGCTTATGAAACAGTCTCAATTTAATAAAAACTTCTCTGTATGACCTACATAAACAAACGAGACCCACAGTCAGAACACTGCCTGTCGCCGGGTCAGATTCAGATTCCGATTACTTACAAGTCATAGAAATCAAAGCTTCTTTTTCTAGTGTGGTGCTGAGGATGAATTGAGGCATATTTCACAGCCACAAATAGATACATCGCCTCACCATGCAAACCACTGTGTTTAAAAAAGAAAAATAGTATTCAGAATATGTGGCGTCTTCCTTTAATCAAGGTATTTACAGCTGGAGGCGGTGACGTTCGTACTGCTTTTTCCCACAGGGCGCGCCAGAATAAAAATAAATATCCCTTGTAGCTGCTTTAAAGGAAGCGTGGGGTCACTGACTGGTTTGATGAATGTAACAAATCACACAAACATGTTTTTTGTGTGTGACACCGGAGCTGTTCTTGTGTCACATCTAGCAATGGACCCTTTATTGCTTTAATTTATCATCATGAAGTAAATATTGATTGCACAATGTAATGACTATCGAAAAATGACACCTTCCACTTTCAGATTGGTTCCCTGACAGACTCACTTCCGTTTTCCATCAGGTGTTAAATTGATACAACCATATCTGCTTTCATGTCTCTATTATAGACTAAATAAATGTATAAACACGCCTTTTCTCTATTGTTTACCTTTACTCCTCCCTCTGCCCGAGTAGTCACTTGTATGCTTGAACTATGTTGTACTCATATAAAATAATGGCAATTTCTCTTTACATCTTCAGTCAATATGGTTCTTTCTCCTCTCACATTTACAAAGTGGCGTTGATTGTTTCATGGCAATGAATTAGTTTGTTCAAAACACACTCGCAGGTGGGGTGAAGAGCCTGTCGTAGAGGAATAATGATGCACATTTTCAGACAGCCTCTCCTGGAAGTTAATCATAGTGTTGCACTTAACATGTGATGATAGTGGGTAAAGATAGAAGTTTCAGAGAGAGGTTCATAACCAGCTCACTTTCTCATCTCCCAAAAGCTGGCCAATCACAACGTGAAGTGTGTATGAGTTTAAAATTAGGATGGGAAGGAGTATGGGGACGCATTGTTGGGCATTCTGACAAGATCTTCGGATGGACCATACTGATGCCTGTGTACTAAGATGCTTTTTGTATAAAGATGAAAATATACGACATTCACTGCCAATGGATATCACACCAGAGCACCAGCACCTCAGACTAAAACAAGTGCGCGCGTCATTTACTCAATAAAAATGAAAAAAGCAGCATTAGATCAAAAAGTAAAATGAGGCACTGCTGATCAAATATAAATCAAGATTCTGTTGTCAATTTCTTGCTTAAAATGTTTTCAGAAACTTATTTTCACCATCACATTCCGAAAAACAACTGACAGGCGCACCAAACTTCACTCTAGACAAGAACAGCATTCTCCTGGGTGAAAGTGACCCAGCTATCTGTCCCGGACCTCCTCCTGATGTGGACTTTAACGTGACTTGCTGAAACATAAATATGGGTCATAGTAGGCTGTTTTCAATGTTGACCTACATAGTCATTTTTTTTTTACACGGCACATTTTTGTGCATTGTTTGGCAGAATCACATGAATGCTCATGTGCACTTAAATGCATGCCTGGCCAGATTGGCTAAAAAAACAAATAACAGAGAAATTACAACACACATGGTGGGATTACCCCATTATGCCATTACCAGACATTGCAACCATGTTAATGTTAAAAATATCCTATAATTAACCTTTAACTTGTCACACATCTACAGTTTGGTAATAACCAATGCGTGTATGTGTGTATCTGCTGTGTGTGTGTGTGTGTGTGTGTGTGTGTGTGTGTAGAACGCATAATTCTCATTTGAAATACAGTGCTATTCCTCAAACTGTCCGGTTCAGTCTGAGTATCACTGCCAAAGCGAGACGAATGAGACGAGAGGCCAATGTCACCAATTTCTGAAGTCATCATGACTCAAAGTCTGGACCTGTTCCACTGAAAATGAAGAAATGACTTTGGACATCCTGCCAGACAGAAATGTGTCTGTTCAGGATGACCACTCAAAGACTTTTTCAAGTAAAACCTTCTGTAGGTCTAAAGACAGTCTGTAAATTATTGTTAATAGATCAGCTCCAGATTATGATGTGTCTGTTCTGTGGTGTACACGTCTCATAAAGGTTTAATTACCAAAACATACATTAAACATAACCACAGTATGTCATAAAGCTGTGTATTTACCTTTTTTTTATTTACTGAAGTGTGCAAATAACCTCTGCACACTTAAATATCATGTCCAGTGATGATTTGTACTTGTGACAAATTGGGCAGCATATAAATGTTCGCGGAGCTGTGTGAGAGCTAAATCCTACATCATGAGCTGATGGGGCCTCAGAGAGTTCAGCCCTTTCTTGTCAGGCAGTGAAAGACAAGCATGGACGTTTTTCTGTACGCTGAGATTAAAAGTCCGAGCCCTCCAATCTTCTCTCATATCATCCCCTTGGCGGAACATAATAACATTTGCCCTTCTATATATACACACGCTGGTGCTGCCTCAAAATGAGCGGGACATTTCCTAAATTATATTTTTCAATCCCATTTTTCAGAGACGTTTCTGTAAAAATATACTGGGTACTTAACCGGCAAGAGACAAATTTTTGCTTTAACTTATCATGATGAAGTAAATGTTGACTGCACAATTTGAAGGCTATAGAATAATGACATGGTAACGACGGCATTTAGATCGGCTCCCATAAACTTAACTTTCACAAAATAATTTGGTCTGCCACCGGTCCCGAAATCTCTCGGGGGTCCTGTGATCAGGTTTGCAGCCTGTCACCATTTCTATTTGCTTTCACGCCTCCATTAGAGTCTAAATGAATGAACAAAAAACCCCCAAAATGATCCAGTTGTCTTTGTGACAGCAGCACCAACAACAACACCACTTGGAAATGTTATGTCTGTTTCCACTTTAAATAAAAGTAACAATGCCACACTGTAAATAATATGCTATTACAAGTAAAAGTCCTGTATACAGAATTTTACACAAGTAAAAGTCCAAGAATTAGCCTCAAATACATAATATGTTTTATTATGTTATTGAATTATTAATATTGACATATTTGTATGTATTTAACATTAATGTTGTGCATTATATTGTTTTTATATCTGATTATCCAAAGTAACTTATCAAATTAATGTAGTGGAGTAAAAATATTTACAATAATGTAGTTGAATAGAAGTGGAAAGTAGCAGAACATTTAAATACTATATAATAAGTGCAGCACTTGAGAAAATGTACTTTCCACCACTGTAGGACACAATCTCACAATCACTGTCAGATGAAAGCATTATTCCAAAAAGATCTCCCATTTCTTTAATCACACATTTAATAAATTCAAATAAGAAACATTTCAATGTCTAAATGTGTTCGAAGGTTTAAAATCTTGTGTTCCCTCTCAGCTGGACAGGACAGAAGTTATCAAGAGCAACCTGCACCCGGTCTTTGCCAAGGTTTTCACATTGGACTACTACTTTGAGGAGGTGCAGAAGTTGCGATTTGAGGTCTACGACATCCACGGCACTCACAGCATCGGCACCCGCGACGATGACTTTCTGGGTGGGGTGGAGTGCACTCTCGGCCAGGTATGTAGATGCTACTGTCTTACTAACCCATTTTGTTGACTTTTATCAGCTGTGTTTTCCAAAATACATCAAAGCTGGATCAAAGTTCTGTTGGTGGTTTTGTGCTCTAAAAGCTGTAATTTGTTCGCCAGCAAAGACATAAAACATAGACTTCCTTTGTCTGTGATGTTGGTGTTAACATACCTACACTAGCTACATACAGTGGCAGAGTAATTACTGGATGTCTATCTCTGGCGTTGATGACTAAGATCTCTTTACAGTGCTCTCCACTGCTACGAGCTCAGGGCCAACGCTGTGTTTATCTTGCTTTTCTGCAGATCGTGGCCCAAAAGAAGATGGTGAAGCCTTTATTGCTGAAGTACGGGAAATATGCTGGCAAATCCACCATAACGGTAGGTTTCTCACATTGTGCCTGTGACCTTACTGCTCTGGTGAATGAAATTGTTTGGTTTGCTGGACATCATAAAGTGGAAGTCAGCAGCTAATGGCCGGTGAGAGCTGAATGAAATAATGGATGGCAAATTGATGCGTAGTAGCGTTGACATTTCTGTGTTTGTTGAATTTCTTTTTTCCAGTCCCACACCTGTGCACTCTCAGGCACCATAATGGACGTTTATTCTGTTTTCTGTTGTACTGTATGGATTTTCCACTTTAACCTCCCATGGCTCTAACTTTTAGAGCTATTTTCAAATACTTTGGAGATGAAGTTGAAAATACCACTTACAGAGTGACTCCATGTTGTTGCTTATTTATGGTAGTGAATTTCTATTGGTGTGATCCAAAAAATAGTTTATATCATTCTGTCTCTAGCAGAAATTAAGATTTGGTGAATTTAAAATAAGGCATTTGTACAACCAGAAAAAAAACAAACATTCTCATACCGTTGAAACCCTGGTGGAGATGGTCATTAATCATCTGTTGTTCATTTTTGGTGTCATGGGATGCCATTAGTGCTACACACAGGGAAGCAAGCACATCCATAGAAAATGATGCATGTATAAGATATCATGTATCATATGTGGAGTAGACGAGCTGGAGGTTCATTAAGCACCATCTCACAGTTAACAAGTCAGTGGTCCAGTGGTCTGTATAATAACGTCTCCACCTTGTGTGGGAATACACAAGAGAACTCTTGGCTGTTTTATGGGAACCATATCTGTACACGACTGTCAAGTTTGTCAAACAACCCAAATCAAGAGCAAGAGACAGAATTTGATTGGATTGTCCCTTAGAGTACAGATGTTCCTGTTTCTGTGCCTGACAATTTTATAGTTTGTGAAAAAACAAATTTGTTAACACTTAATTGTAGGGTACACATATTATCCATAAGCATACTGGGTTTTATTAGGTATTATTAGTGCCTTATTATGCATGACTATATTATTTCACAACTAGGCCATTAACCAATTTTCCCTCAATAATAGTAAAACCTGTGTGGGCTACGGATGAATTAGTTATGAGCAGAACCAATCTTTTAAAAGTGGATCATAGTCTTCAAGCTAGAAATAATTTGGGGCTATTTGGACACTTGTAACACTTGTAGTTTTAGTGTTTTGTTACATAACAACAGAGAATATTAATGGAGTGACTATTCTTGTGGTACTACCATAACGTAAGGCCCATTCACAGCCAAGCATTTTCAAGGAGCAATTTGTAAGATATGGACAGAATTTGTAGTTTGAAATGAACTTATTGTATATGTATATATATTGTATATAAGAAAAATATGAAAAAAAATATGAAGAAACAACAGTTTTGGCATTACATCAAATGGGGTTATGTACGAATCAAAGAGATATCTACTGAAGTTAGCATGCTAATCAGCTAGCCTGCGTGGCCCATCTCGTTATACCGCTTTGTACTGCAAGTGGTGCATTTCAGCTGGGAGGTACATGCCAGATTTCACAAGCCCTGATAACTTTTAGTGTATTAAATGAGCAAAGTCAACTCACAGAATGTCAAGAAAGGAAACACTCTTGCATCCATTTTCCTTGCCAAACAGACAATTACAACGGTGCACTTTCTGAATCCAGGTCAGGAGGCAAACTCTAGTGCGACTAGCTCCATGGCTAACTGAACCATGAGCTAATCAGCTAACGGCTGCTAGCGATAATCAGGGAGAACTAGCAAAGAGCAGCAGTTGTAAGTTACTTGATGATATGGTGATATGCTGCCCCCTATGTTTTTGGAGCTACCTTCGAAATCTGGCCATATTCTACAAATGACACCTCTACGGTTGCTATTTATGTGCAAGTCTTCCTGACTTCCTCTCAATAAGCAGTAGTCAGCAGGTTATTGAGGGGAAACTCTTAGATAGATTGTAGAATATGGATGTGCAGAAAAAGGCATTATGACAATAATGACAAATAATGAAAGCTCATAAGCAGCTAGTTAATGGTAAGAAAATGTGTCTCTCAATATAAATCGTTACCGTAGATGTCTGTTTAAACTCAGTCCTGCTGTTTCACATTCGCAGGATGCTTCTTTTTAGCTATTTCCTTTTGCATACTCTGGGGTGAGAGTTGAACCCATGATCCCTGGTGCTTCGAGGGAAAAAGTTAAAGACAGAGCCATCCATCTTAAATATTACTAATTTCATCTCTTTTTCCAGTTTGACTTATTCAAACCAGAGCCAGCAGCAAAGACCCTTTGAAGGTCTTTAGGATAACTGTGTGAATTTCACACAGGGGGATTCTTTTGACTATTTAATCGACTCAGATACTGTATAAAGCATTCAGCACACCATCATAATGTTAAACCCCCGTCCGATACGTGTTTGCTGCCCACACATGCTGACACTAAGATATTCCTTTGTTCATGTTTATTGCATTTTTTATATCGCACCATTTGGTCCTGTTTTGCTACACCAGTATAGAAAGTGTGATTTACATGTTCAATATATCTATGAATACAATTATGAATATATTGTATGTAACACAATAGGAATACAGATTGTTTTGTGAAATGGACAGAGTCAGGAAACACACACA